>BLKR01002882.1:0-172490 GCA_011170035.1 Teleogryllus occipitalis
TGTTAAAAAGTGTCAAGTGCAAATGAAAAATACAACCCCAAAAGTTATCTGTGGTCATACTTCTATGTTATTAATGCTCTTGAGATGTGTGTCAACAGTTCCTTGACGTTTTGAACTGGTAATAATGAGTTTTATTGAACGCAAATAAATACCACAATTATTGAAGTTAATTAACGTGATATACATGGTAGTTTTTAAGTGATCTAATGAATTGTTCCTAACAGTCCAGTTATGTCAATATCAATGCAAATGCATCCATTTAATTTATCTGTTCAATTATTCATTAGCTTTTAAAAGTAAGTTCAAAAAAAAAAAAAAATAATAAAAATCATCATTAGTATAAGTAAGTCTTCAATAACTTATCCATTGTTACCAGAGACAGTCTTTCTCTTTACCCATTTTTTCACCATTTCAATGGGGTGTGATTCATAAGATTGGGATAATGGTAATAAATATGACTTTTTGATTTTTTTAAAGATGTTTATTTAAACAGGAATGTACACTATCAATATAAATGGCACATTAAATATATAGTTGCACAATAATATTGAATCTACTCTCTTATTGTGACTACATTACTATAAGCTTCTCCCTGAACATGCAGTTATTACACGGTAAACCCTCTCATTGCTGGTTAAATAATTCAAATCAAAAGTATATTATACTTCAGTTTCCATTACAAATTCATGCCAAATAATTCCCAATAGGCAGTCAAGCAGTACAAGATTAATATATTGTTTATTTATTGCCAGTTAAATACACATTCTTGCTGTGAAAAAATTAAAGGTAAGACAACGGTTATTTTCAGCATTAAAATTAGAGTATTGTGCCAAGGAAATTCAAAATGCATGTGGGATTTAGAGAGAGATGTGGTGCTACTTGCCCATAACCAGTATTACAAGTAATGTCACAAATGCTACTAATCAAATAAGGTTACAAAAAGCTACAGAAAACTAAAACAATGTTGACAAGACTATTTACATATACAAGACAAGGACATGTGTGAAAACTAAGAATTATAATAATTAGAGAGATGATTTTTATGTCCTAAAAATCTTGATATATGCATCTATGACCTAAAAATTCTGAAATATGCACTTTAATATGCAATTAAAATTAACAATATTTCATTTCATGTGGTACTTGGAATGAAAAGATATATTTTTGTGCAAACATAATATAACCTAGCTCACTTCTCAGGAGAAATAATTGAAGTAATTATGCACCTTCATTAAGAACATTGTTTGTCTTGTTTCATTTTTTCTGCTTGGTATAAAAAAATATATCAAGAAATATCCCACATTTGCACAAGTATTTTATTGTCTATAGAAAAGAAAAAACACAAATTGTGATAAGCTTTTTCTAATCAATGATTGCTCCCAAATAAATAGATTCTATGAAAACAAGGAATGGTTTAGAGATAAGTCACTCTTTTAACAAAATAAATATAGGAGCATAAAAATATGCTCTTATTATTATATGAATATGCACCAACAGGAAAAATTTGCCAAATTGCACTAACATATTAATCTACATAGCATCCAATTCTAACCACATGTCAAGGAATTTCATTTAGCTATGCCCTGAAGCAATAGACAAAAATATGCAAAATCATAGATATGCACTCCCTATTATAATAATAATAATAATAATAATAATAATAATAATAATAATAATAATAATTACTGCCTTTGGTGTGTTGGAGTTTGTATTTCTATAGTAATTCCTCAGGAAGCACTCTCTTTTAAAAATTATAATTTCATTCTCCCTCACATGGGCATACCTGTCTCCCTTTCCCTAAGTAAAACCCATGTTCTTCACTATTCGCTTTAGGGAGGTCTGAGAGCCTTCAAAATCTAACGTTTCATCTCCCACGATCTCTATGTACAGGTTTCTTATAGAAATACCACAACCTACATAAAATATAATCCTTGGTACTTGTTAAATAATACATAAAACAACACAAAATGATCATTGTTTATATTAATAAAACTCTATACTAACAAACTAATTAAAAAGTCTAATTGATTACCTGAACTCAAACTACAATAAATTTTATTGGCAATTGCATCCTTAGTGAAATTGTCAACATCTGTGACTGGACGGGATCTTTTACGGGTCTTTTTGGGTGTGGTCAGAGCTTCTTGTTTTTTACATTTGTTGATAATACTATCAACTGACTTTACACCCACCTGTAAACACACAACATCTTGAAAAAAAGAAAATTAGATTTATTACGATTAATACATGAGTAATGGTAATTAATAAATGAGTAATGGTATAGATAATTAACAACTATACTCATCCCAATTTTAATTAAGAAAATTACACTTGTAAGTTTTAAAAGATAAGATGTAGAAAAGAAAAAAGAAAAATCAATCTTACCTGTAATAATTTTGCCACTCGCATTATTAAACAAGAGTGGGTAACATGGACCTTTTCTTCCACCGCTTCCTTCCACAGTCCACAATATAAATTGACAATTCCCTTTTGAAGAGAACTTTGAATGCGTTTTATCTTCAAAGGTTCAATATTTAGTATAGACCCAGATGTTGTTGGGCTATCCATTATTTTCCAGTTATAAATAAAATGAATTTAGAAAAAATAATAATAATAAATATAATATAATTAATTTAAAACAAGAAATACTAAAGGGACACAATTAACAACAACAAACAATGAACTACTATAACTATTTCAATTAACTTTATTATTATTACTAAACAAAACAATTGGAAAATAATAAATAAAACTCAAAAACGCCTAGTACTACTAAATAAATAAATTGAACGATAAAACGGAACGAACGAAGAGCACCAAAACGCAAAATGCAAATATTTAGCAACACTCGTAAACTAACACAACTCCACTTGGATGGCTTTGAATGTTGGCGGAATCTACGGAAGTAGTCGTTGTTTCATTGCAAACTTAAATTTTAAAAAATGTCCCTACCGCTTGAAGGTAATATATACAGGGTATTTGTGTGACGGTTGGCAACAACTTTTGCCAACATAAAACGAAACGAAACTACCCTAAATCGAGTATAAATGTATGTTCTCATCCGACAGTGACATTTTTCAAAAGTTGTCCCGTTAGTTCGGCTTTTTAGCTGGCCAGCAGTCTAGAGAATGTGCGCAACCCACGGTGTAAGAAATATCTTACACCATTGCGCAACCGAATGCGATTGCGAATAATTGACTACGAAGTGTATTGTTCTTGAACGAACTACTCACGAAATTGAACCATACGATAGCAAACAACCACGGTGTAAAATATGTAAGAAATACATCTTACACCGTGGTGACAATAATCTCTCTAGCGGAAACATTCGTCTACTACTTGTCACACAAAGAAATAAGTCAAGAATGACGTCACGACGTTTGGCGGGAAAGTGTTGGGAGGCAACCTCTGCTGAGCGTAAGCCATTTTTGAATATTTAATAAGTTTTGGGCTGAAGTATGCGGCTGCCAGGGTTCGTTTTTCATATCAAATTTATTTATAATGATATTTGTATTCCATTGGTTTGTTTAGGTTCTGACTGCGCATTTCGTTAACAAATTTAATTTAAAGAAAACACTTTCCCATCAAATATCAAGTACCTATTTTTTTTATTTAAAAATCGTTCAAAGTAAATATAATCATGACCTTAGAGATGATGCTAAGGTGTTAATTTGCAATAAAATGAAATGTATGAATCATTTGGATCCAGGTGCCCTTTCATCGGATATGAATAGTGCCAACGAATTTCGGGCCCCTAAGCTATTCGAGTAACTCGGTTGATAGAGGTGGTAATTCGCATTACCGACTCTTATCAAGAAGGTATTGGTAAAGATGACTCCTTCCATATATTTTACAAATTGAGGTTTTCAAAATATTTATTTAAGAAAACTGTATTTATTATTATCGTTGAGAGAAATAATACGTACATTAAACTTTAATAATCGTTCGGCAAAAATCCAGAAATTTCATAATTACTCCCCAAAATCTTCGTAATTTTTCACGGAGTGGAGGAGCTTTCAACACTTAAGTTAACCAGAATTTGATATAATTTAACATATTTATTTCTCAAATTATTAATTATAATAAATATATGGTTATTTAAAAATATAAATAAATATTACACTTTTTATCATGATTTTAAAATGTTTGCAGTTTCCTACGCCGAATTCAAATTTTAATGGTTATTACTAGCAGTAGTAGCTTAGTAGAAGTTGCAGCAACTTCCTGAATGACACTGCACTAGGCAGATTATAAATCCCGAAGGCTTCGGACCCCCGTTGGATTTGGTTGGATTTTGGTTGGATTTCAATATCAAGGCATGAGTTTAAAATATTACGTGTGTATTCCCTAATGATTTTAATGATGATATTTTTCATCTAACGTTTTTTTAATAACTTTTCCTTGGTAAGTTCTAATGAACATTTGATGTTATTTCTTGCGATACAATTAACACATGTTGTGAAAAATGATTACCTTTTATTCAAAGTTTTAACAAACAAAAAGCTAGGTGTTATGTTATTGTTTGATGAATAAGAACAATAAACTTGTATTAATATAACTTTCTTATACAAAGAAGACGCTAGAACAACCAGGGTATACTCTGAACTGTCCTGGCACGTACGAGCTCTAGCCCGTTACAACTAACAGTGGTGCCAAATATAACGGCGGATTTAGGGAGCGTTCACAATACACATAACATCTCCCTTTTCAAAGCTTCCAATAAAAATGTTTACACAATACTCATGTTTACAAAACGTCTTTCAAATACGCATGTTTACAAAAAGTCTTAAAATACGCAGGCTTCCGCACTACTCTCTCTGACATAGTACGTGTTATCAACGGAGTTGTGTTTTCACCCATTCGCATGTTAAGATTTTGTGTGGTCTGTTGAGCCTGCTCATTATGAGAATGTTCAGGATGCAGAGTGCCATCTATAACATCCTGTACATCACTTTCTTCATTACAAACATTATGATTTTGATCTCATTGATAATACTGATCAAAGATTTCGTCATAAATAATTTCTTCTGGAAAAGTATCGATCCCGTATTTTCGCAAAAACTTTCGATTTCTGACACACAAACTATCGTTTTTCTTTACTTTTACAACGTAGGCTCTAGGGCGTGTCCTATCGACTGATACTACAGTATCCGGCTCCCAAATTTTACCGTCAATCTGAATCATGACTAGATTTCAAGGAACTAATTGCTTTAAATCTTTGGCTTGATTATCATGATACAATTTCTGTCTTATTTGCTTTTGTTCCAAAATCTGTTCATAATTCTGATTCACAATCTTTGGTTTTAAAAGTTCATTTTTATTGGGATAACTCCTCGCAATCGTCTACCAAACAACAATTGAGCTGGTGGAGTAGTTCCTCTACCAAGAGGAGTGTTCCTATATTCTAACAATGTCAACTGCACATCTTTCCTATCATAGAGTGCTTTTTGATTATTTTTTTACAGTCTGCACGTGTCCTTCAATAAATCTATTTGACTTTGGATTTCGAGGTGAACTGGTTTTGTGCACAATTTCCCAAATTTCTAAGAACTTTTGAAAATTGATATTAACAAATTGTACATCATTACCCAAATAAAAAATCTTTGGTTTACCGTGGCGAGCAAATACAGCTTTAACTGCTTCAATAATACGATTATGTGTTTTATTATAACCAAGACTAAATCAGAAGAAAAATATTCTGGATACTTAGAATAAATATTAACAATCAATAGATATTGTTCGTCATCCAGACAAAACAAGTCTGCTGCAACACCTTGCCAGGGATATCTAGGAATCTCTCTATTAATCAGGGTTTCCTCTTGATTTGAGTTTTGGAACTTTAGACAGGCTGGACAACTTTGAATTATATCTAATATCTCTTTATTCATAAATGGCCAATACACTAGCTCTTTTGCTCTCAAAACAGTTTTCTGTTGGATGTACTTCTGATTTAGTACTAGGCCAACCGAATCTAATAGTCTCCATTAGTTTCACTAACTCGTCTTTTCCAGACTCCATCTGTATTTGCTCAAACTTCTTTGGTGTGATATCATAACAATGTATCAACAGTATTTGAGCGTTATATTCCCTTTCATTTATTTCACATTTTACATCATTGTAACTAGCTCTCGAGAGGGTGTCTGCAATGTACATTTTAGATCCTGGTTTGTAAACAGCTGTAAATGTATAATTTTTCAACGTTATTCTCAGACGTTGAAGACGCGGTGGACATTTCGACGTTTTCTTAATAATTGCTTCCAGTGCCTTCTGATCCGTTTCGACTGCATATTCCCGAGCGAATAAATACTGGTCGAATCGCTGACAACCAAAAGTTATCGCGAACTTTTTTTCTTTTTGGGCATATCTTTGCTGCGTTTCAGACATCGATTTCGATGCATATGCTACTGGAGCACCCTCCTGGAGCAAGATCCAATCCATCCTTTGACGCATCTACCGACAAAACTATCGGTTTATGTTCATCATAGAATTGCAACAATGGAACAGTACTCAAGAGATCTTTCAACTCATTATACTCTATCGTGTTGTTCAGTCCACAACTAAACATTACCATGATTCATGAAATTTCGCAAATTTGAATTTCGACTTGACAAATTAGGAATAAACCTGGCCAAATAAGTCAGAATTCCCATGAATCTGCTGAGTTCTTTACTATCTGTTGGAGTAGCAATCTGCTTGATAGCTCCACCTTATCTGGATCAGCCTTAATTCCTTCCTTTGACAAAATATGCCCCACATACTTTACTTCCGCGACTTTAATTAAACACTTTTTTATTAAACTTAACTTCTTCCTCTCTTGCTTTGGTCAAAACTTGACGAAGAATTTCATCATGCTCCACACTAATTTTGCATAAATAATTATGTCATCAATATAGATTGAAACACCTTTATTACCCCCGATTACGAGTATTTCTAAAAAATCCCCGTTGAGAGATCTCTGGAGCACTGCTTAGTCTATAGGTAATCGCAAGAATCTGTTTCTACCAAACGGTGTGGTAAATGTAGTTAATTTTGATGCTCTCTTAGACAACTCTATTTGCCAGAAACCTTTGTTCGCATCTAATATTGTAAAGAATTCTGCTCCGGCCATATCTGCTGTTATTTCTTCGAATGTCGGCATCTTAAAAAGCTCTCTCATTATCGTAGAGTTTAAATTTTGTGGATCCAGGCATATTGGAAGGGAATTGTCTGGTTTGCGCATCAGCACAATTGGCTTGACAAACTCAGATGGCTCTGTTTGTTTACAAATAATCCCGTCTCTGGCCATGTTTTCAAGCTCTCTACTCAAGGGATCCATTAATCCAAATGCGACTCTTCTACAGGGAACTACAACAGCTTCAGTCGTTTTTTAGTTTAATATCGCATGGACTGCATCTGATATTGCCAATTCCTTCGAATATGACCCGAAATTTGTGCATATCAAGATTAGCATTAATTTCACACACTAAGTTAGTCCTACAAAGCAATTTCAATAACTAAATAGCAATAATTCCAAGAATAGCAACTTATTTTACTTTCGTGTCGACTACAAAAAATCTCAAAGTTCTCTTCAAATTATTTTCAGAAATAACCGTCAAGTCACATGAGCCTTTAACCTCTAAATTATCTCCACCATAATTTGACATAGTGACATTGATTTCCCTTAAAAAATTCCAGAGTTTCAAGGTTTTAAAATATGCAAAGGAATTACATTGTCATGTGCCCCTGCACCTAACTTGAAACTAACCTCTTTATTGCACTTTAACAATTTTAGCTTTTCAAACCAATCTAATTCTAAATTACACTCGTCAATTTCCACAGTGCCGATTACATAGCTAATCTCAGGCTCAATCTTTGAAACAATGGTCCCGACAACATTTGATTTACATACCTTTGCATAGTGATTAAACTTTTGACTTTTCATAAATTGTTTACCAAACGTTGGACAACGGTTTCTCACATATGTCAGTCCACAGCGACTGCAGTCCAGTTTTTTGTTCAGAAAACCTCGGTGGCAGTCGGTCGTGGCTTCGCCCCTGCGTTGCACTTCTTTCTTCCCACTGTTCCCGTCAGTATATGTTGTCTTTCCTTGCGGCTTTTTTCCAACTTGTATACCATAACTTCTCCTAACCTCGTTGACCTCTAACCCTTTGGCTTGTGTCAGTAACTTGACGTGGTTTTCTGTCTGCTCCGCCGCTTTGCAAATGTCAATAGCCTTCTTGATGTCCAGATCGGGCTATCGCAATGACTTTTTGATCATGTACGCCACCAACAATTCGATCTCGTATGAGCCTGTCTCGTAAATTGCCACTCACAGTTTGTTGACAGATTGCGCAAGTCTGTCAAAAATCTATCAAAGTTTTCATTGGGACCCATGTATACGTACATTAAATCTATGGCTTTCTACACTCTGATAGATTTTGGACAAAACGTATTCCTCAAGCTTCGCTTTCAACTATTCGTAGTTCTGTACCGCGTCTGTCACATCCAACGTGTCCAAGATTTCAAGTGCGTCTTCTCCAACCCAGTGCTTGAAAATCGCTGCTTAAATCGCGGCGCTTTTCTTGTTTAGCTCACGTGCTTCGTAGTACAACTCATAGTTCCGTTTGAACTTTTTCCAATTCACGCTCAAATCACCGCCGAAACTCACTGGCTTTGGCGCGATAAGGTTAATAACTGCTACATGTTCTGATTTTCAGCCATCTTGGAACTTTCTCGAACTTTCTCTTTTTTAGCACGTGGTTTACTTTTATACTACTTATTGTACTTATGAGGCTTTCTGATTTAAGCCACGCGTCTTCACTTGAAACCCGAGAGCGGCGAGCACTAGCCCGTTACAACTAACAGTGGTGCCAAATATAAAGGAGGGTTTAGGGAGCGTTCACAATACACATGACACTAGGCACAAAAACAAACTTGAATTCGACAATACTATACATAATTAACACCTACAGTCTTACAATACATGGCAAGCGACCGACTATACCACAAAAACACTTGCAAAAAAATATTCACAGTAACCAGGGCTGCCAACACAAAAGTTCAAATATACCACATTCACCCCTCCCTCAAAAATAAGTCACATAGTCTGACAAATATTTACGTTGATGCGTGGAGAAACAGGCTGTTGAGCACCATCTACATCTTCTTTAGACAGCGGTTGTTCAGGATTTTCTGTTTCCGTTTTCGGATCTCTTTCTTGAGGTTCCGATTATTGATGTTCTGGAACGCAAAAATTGTAGTCTTCCACTTTAATTTGAACTTCTCATCGAAGAACAAAATGCCGTGTTGAAATAGTAGTTTCTCGGCCATTTGGTGTTCTTACATGAGCATATTCTGAATTTTCTTATAATTCTACTTCTTTCACTAGCGGGTCATATTTACTGCCACGAACAAGCTTTTTCATTTATTCATTTTTAAAACAGCTAAGATTAAGCCGCTTTTCAAAAAAGGCAACAAAAATTAAATTCAAAATTATTGACCTATTTCTCTTCTGTCAGATTTTTCAAAAATATTAGAGATACTTTTTTACGTACGAATGGAAACCTTTCTCAGTAAACACGACGCGCTTTCAGATTGCCAACATGGATTGAGAAAATAGAAATCTAAGGAAACAGCCATATTTTATTTTCTTAAAGATGTCGCTTCATCATTGGACCAAAACGAAGCACCTATTGGATTATTTTTAGATCTCTCAAAAGCTTTTGACGTCATTGATCATGACATTTTACTTTCAAAATTACCTTCATATGGAATCCATGGTATTGCCCTTTACTGGTTATGATAGTACCTTAAAATACGATCTCAGAGAGTGGAAATAACTTCTGGAATAATGGAACATTATGTACACACCTTTCCGACTCTTTGCCAATTGCACGTGGAGTTCCTCAAGGATAGATTTTAGGCCTTATTCTCCTCTTACTACACGTAAACGATATGCCCTCGACGATTTGAAACGGATAAACAGTTCACTTTGCGGGTTATACGAACAATCTGTGCAATAAAGAAACCGTAAATAGTAAAATATCAGATTTTTTCAATTGGTTCCGAAATAACAATTTAATAGTAAATGATAAGAAAGCGATTTTAATGTTGTTTTCCATTTCAAATAAACAGTTCTGTACTCCATTGAAAATGAACGGCGTACCACTGACTTATGTTAAGACAACAAAATTTTTAGGTCTCTCAATTCAGGCAAACCTCAAATGGAACGTCCATTTAAATGAATTGAACACAGAATTAAGTTCATTATTTATTCAGTCAAAAACTGTACGTGACGTATGGGGGAGAAAATCATCTGCGCACGCTTTCTTGAGTTTCAGAAGCCCTTCCTAACAATTTCACTATTAATAGTTGAAAGGTGAAAAATAATAGTAATAGTAATAATAATACATTTAAAAAAGCAAGAGATTAAGATTTCAAAAACTAGATATTTTCGTTGCCGAATTATAGAAAACTTATTTTTAACGGTAAAGGAACGAACAGATTTGATTTTTCTGTATTGTTAACAAAATGAAACTCACCCTAAGCTCTACTACCACTACAAGCAAAAGGAAAGTTCAACAAAACGTGCGCATAGTGAAGCTACATTTACGTCCAGAAGCAAATCAAGGGGCCATCTCAGCATTTGCTCAATGGATCAGGGAAACTGGACAAAAACTCGATCGAGATGGGGGTCATTGACCCGGAAGCTGAAGTACATTACTTGTTACAGGCATATTGAGTCTTTTTTTAAATTATACAATGCAAATGTAAACTAATTCATTATACTATATCTTGGTTTTGTTAAAGTAAACATTATTTTTCTTTTTGACGATCAGTATAGTCTCTAACTGTATAGAAACAGTTTTGCAGCAGAAAAGATTTTACTTTTAACTTAAATTTGTGTACCAATTTTAATTGTTTAATTTCATCTGGCAATGCGTTGTAAAGTAACGTACATGTATTGTATGTGGATTTCTTGTAGTGAGCTGTTGATACTGACACTTGATGAAAATGATTTCTACGTCGAGTGTTGTAACTATAAATATCAGTATTACATGAAAATAAGTTCCCACCGTTAAGTAAGTTTTGACAAATACTACAGACTCGTAAATAAATAGGCAAGGCAATGGTAAGATTCCAAGCTCAATCAAAAAAGGCTTGCACGGATCACGTGGATGGGATTTTTTCATTATTCGGATAATTTTCTTTTGCAATCGAAATGTCTGGGAACTAAAGGATGAGCTTCCCCAGAATATTATGCCATATCTCAGGCGGGAATGTACATTTGCAAAATACACGCAACGAGCTGCATGAAGGCTGACAGAATTAGAAAGAATTCTGAATGCATAACATAATGAGCTTAATTTAGTGTTTAATTCTGTTATATGTACATTCCATTTGAGGTTTGATTGAATTGAGAGACCTAGAAATTTTGTTACCTTAACATCAGCTAATTGCATATTATTCATTTTCAATGGAGCATACGATTGCCGATTTGAAACGCAAAATTGCATTGAGACAGTTTTTCCTTCCTAATGTGTTATTACAAAACCAATTTGAAACTTCTGAAATTGTACTATTTATTGTTTCTTTTTTGCAAAGAACACTCGTGTCATCGGCAAACAGAACTGTTCTTCCATTTTTAATAGATGAGGGCATATCGTTTACGTATAACAGAAAGAGGATAGGACCTAAGATCGAACCTTGTGGGACCCCATGTCCAATTGGCAAAGAATTGGAAAGATAAATTAATAATGTCCTTTCGTGCCAGTACGATATTTCTACTCTTTGAATCGATGTTCAAGGTATGAGGTTATCCAATCTAGGGCAATACCACGAATTCCATAAGAAGGTAATTTTGAGAGCAAGATGTTAGGGTTAATAACGTCAAAAGCTTTCGAAAGATCAAAAAAATCCCAAATGGGTTCTTCATTTTGGTCCATCTTTCATTATCCTTTAAAACAACATTCTCTACGAAATGTCGTGATGACGTGGTCGTATTTTTTACGATATTGCACATTGCTTTAGTTGTATTTCTAGCGTTCAAAATATCCTCATTATTTTTCATTATCTTTGCGTGAACTATTATTTTCCTTAAAATTCTTTTATATTCTCGAAAGTGGACGTGGAAACCGGGTGATACGTTATGATGTTTAGAAATGAAGTAGAGCGTACGTTTATTTTTATACGATATTCTAATTCCTTGTGTGATACAAGTATTACTTTTTCGTGAAATGTTTAATTTTCTCTTTTTAATAGGAAAGCACGCGTTAAAGAGAAATGAAAGCTTTGAGAAAAATAAATTATATTTTTCATTTGTGTCAATAGCGTTATAAACTGACTCCCATGATTCTTTCAGCAAGTAGTCCGTAAATAACTTTATGTTAACTGTAGTAAATGCTCTGCACATGCGTGTTTTATTTATTGTGTCAGTATTCATGTTATTAGTAATTGTAAGAATTTGTGCATCGTGGTCACTGTAACCTAGATTATTCGTTATTATTTCATATCTAGTTGTGGTTTTGTTAATTATAATTTGATCTATTGCTGTTTGTGATTTAAGAGTATTCCGTGTAGGTACGTTCACTGTAATATCTAAATTAAAAGAATGAATTAAATTGAGAAACTGCTTTTTTTCGTGGGAGTCGCTCAGAAAATCAATATTGAAATACCCACATACAACAATGGATTTAAAAGAGGGATTACTAATTTTCTTCAGAGTTATCTCTAGATTTTCTAAGAAATTGAAATAATCTAAAGCTTGCTTTGTTGGAGGTCTGTAGATGCAAAGTAAGATAATTTTGAGCGTAGTAAGATGTACGACTTATTTCAAAAACTTTTTCAACTGCATATTAACTGAATTCTGACAAGAAGGTAGAATCAATATTATTTCTTAGGCAAATACACGAACCTCCGTAAGCAGAGCCTTTATTTGATTCCCTCGCTCTACAATAAGATCCTGCGAGGTAAAAACTAGGAATTTGGAGTGTGTTTAGGTCATTATGAGATAATCAATGTTCTGTAAAGCAAAGAACATCTATTTCGCTCAGATCACACTGTAATGCTGCCTCGATAAATTCAATTTTATATGAAAGAGATTGCACGCATTATGCTACGCATTCAGAATTCTTTTAAATTTAGTCAGCCAACGTATTGCTCGTTGTGTATATTTTGCGAATGTTCATTCGCGCCTGACATATGGTATAATATTCTGGGGAAATATATTTTATAGCTCCCAGACTTTAGATTACAAAAAATAATTGTACGAATAATAACCAAATCCCACCCACGTGATTCTTGTAAGCCTCTCTTTATTAATCTAGGAATTTTACTATTGCCTTGTCTGTTGATTTACGAATCAGTGGTTTTTGTAAAAAATGACTTGCTTAAGGGCGGGAATATATTTTCAGAAAATGCCGATGTCTATTACTATAACACTCGACGTAGAAATCATATTCATTAGGTGACAGTATCAACAGCTCATTACAAAAATTCACATACAATACATGTACATTATTTTACAAGACTTTGCCAGATGATATTAAACGATTAAATTCAATAGAAAAGTTTAAATATCATGTAAAATCGTATCTGCTGCGTAACTGTATCTACACAGTTAGATACTATACTGAGCATCACAAGGAAAGTAACAATTTTAACAGTGATATTTAATGCATTATTTACCATTTGGAATGTATGTAAACAACCTGTAACAAGTATTGTACCGCAGCCTCCGGTTCAATGACCCCCCATCTCGATCAGGTTTTTCGTCCAGTTTCCCTGATCCATTGAGCAAATGCTGATATGGCTCCTTGTTTTGCTTCTGGACATAAATGTAACTTCATTATCTGTGCACGTCTTCTAGAATGCAGTGGGAAATATAGTTATTTAAATTATCGTTTCCATGTTGTCGCGGCAGGAAGTATTATTCCTTGACGAAGGACATGATGGATAAGAGCCCAAAATTTATTGCTGATTTATCCTTGAAAATAGATTTCTTTACATCGGAATGTTTTTTATTCAAAACTAAAGTAGTATATGGCTTAGTGTAGGGATAACAGAATTTTGAAAACGTGCACAGAATCCACTTCTCCCCATAGCACGTCATACACACGTTTTAAGTGTTTTTGACGTAAATAAATAAAATAAAAGAACAGATCCAGTTTTAGTCAGCCATGTTGGTGTAGAGCTTATTAAAAGATCTTGAATGAATGAACATTCGCTCGTGAGATTTGACACTGGTCGCTGACAGAGGATAGAACGAGTGGGATGTAAAGCAATGTAAAACACAACTTGTTTATCGTGAAAATACAACTTTATTGTACAAAAAAAGAACATCTCACTGCAAGAAAGTATACCTACACAAAACAAAAACGTTTTCAACCATTATGGACCAAGAAAAACCTCCAACGAAATATGTTCTTGACGTGCTAAAAGAAAATCCACACGTATACCATATTTTAAAAATTAGTTTGCAGCATATTGGCTAGTGATGGCATCCGCAGGTGCCCATTGTTGGTTGAAACAGTAGTTCGATTGCTTTCCAAACCGATTCGTTGAATCGTTGAATTCGTTCAGCAATTGCCGTGGTATCTGTTCTCTGATTGGTGGAACGCAGCTATCGAAGCAGCTATTTCAAAATCTGGGGAAAATGGATATTAATAAGTAATGCAATTGAAATTTCATAAATCATAGAATTTTCAGTACACTCTCGAAAGAAAGGAACATAATATGTCTTCAGGGATCGTTTAATCCGTCAATAATATAATCTTTTATGTCAAACTTCCCAATTAATCCGAAGTTCTCTGTCCAGATGGATATATAAATATAAATGCATGGAATATATAAATTAATTATGGAATATTTGTAAAGTAAGTTGATATTTTTACACATCTGCAGAGACTTGTGGTTTACAAGTTTTCAATGTACATTAAATAATAGAATATTAGTTTGCAGACGGATTCTTCAATATACAACACATAAGAAATATGATTCTTCGCAGAAGCCTGGGGTTTCCTCTCCAAACATCACTTCACTACTTACTCTAGCGCCACTACGCAGCAGAGGTTTCATTGAAGAACTACACAGAAATCCGACCGAATCACCGGAACCTTCGTGAAGACAGGCATAGCAACTGTTTGGTGACGTCGCCACGCGTAGGGTCACAGTTTACTGGATGTATAGGGTTCTGTGGTAGGGTTCGAATGGCTTAGGCAGCGAGCAGCAATGTTATTTTTATGACCGTATTTCCCAGTCTCATTCTTACAACTTGAACACGTAACTACGTTTTACCTGTGCAAAAAAGCTTGTCCTCTATATACGCTCTGATAAGAATTTTATTTTGATAACTGTAAGGAAGATAACTGACATGTTTCTGAAATATAGGGGAACACAAGTGGGAATCAAAACTTATTTATACGATTGCAACATATTTATTTGTAACAAAAATTAGTGAAATAATACAACACATTGTCGAAGAGTAAATAACAAATAAAATTAATTACATTAAAGTTTACATGATTTCAGCAATTCACATTATTTTAGGCACGCAATGACAATTTTCGGTTTTTTATCTTCCCTGTAAGAGACGAAAATATCTGTATGCATTTTTGTAATAATAAATTATCTGAACAATTATCAGGCTTATCTATACGAATAACAAAATACAAAATAAAACTTGAGGGCCGGATTTATAATTCCCTCTTCATCGAGGCTCACAACACGATTAAGGCATTGTTGGCACATAGGCATCCAAAATTAATTCAAATTTGGTACTTGAAATTCTATCATTTATAACAATCCCTTAATTAACAGCAAAGGGTATGCATTTTAAACATCCCGCGTTGGACTTATATTTTTTCTGTAAAAACCGTGGGCTGGCTTCCAGAGAGAAAGCCAAAGACGTATTTCGTATGAAACTCTTCGAAAGGACAAACTGCTTGGAATGGTTGAACTGCTTTCATAGACGCTCGCGAGATCACACCAGATACTGGGGCCCCGCATTTTTGGCACATTTCCAGGAATAAAATATGTTGTGTTCACGGCCAGAGAAAGCGTGTTCGGCTATTCACAATGGATTCACAATGGAAAAGAGCGGGACGGCAAGCTGGCCTTCTTAGATGTACTTGTCACCAAGAATGCAGACGGATCACTGGGACACACTGTGTACCGGAAACCAACTCACACAGATAGATACCTCAACAAAATGTCCAATCACTACCCAATTCAGAAGAGAGCCATGATGAAAACTCTAGTTAATCGTGCAACAAGGATATGTGAAAATGACAGTTTACCCGAGGAATTGAGTCACCTCAACAGAGCTTTGCAGGCCAACGGATACTCTGCAGCGGAAGTTAAAAGAGCACTCCATCCAAAGAAAACTTCACGCTGTGAAACAAATGCCAACCAAACACTGAAAGTAAGCCTACCTTATGTGAAGAACATCACGGACCGTATAGGAAAAGTGCTAGGAAAACACAATGTAAAAGCCATTTTCAAGCCCACTTCACAGCTTCGAAACTTATTCCGATCTGCCAAGGACAGAAGAGATCCATTATCATCAGCAGGGGTCTATAGAATTCCATGTTCCTGTGGCGCTGTATACATTGGCACTACACAACGAAGTATCAACACCAGGCTCTCCGAACACAAGAGGAACTGCCGTTTTGGCTACACTGAAAAGTCAGCAGTAGCCGAACATGCTTTCTCTGGCCGTGAACACAACATAAGATTCGAAGACGTGGATGTTTTAGCCACTACAGCTCACTACCATGCACGATTAAACCGTGAAGCCATTGAAATTCACAAACATCCCCAGAATTTCAATAGAAAGGAGGAGGGAATGAAAATCAATCCGATTTGGATCCCCGTAATCCGCCAGGCTAAAGCAAAACCTAATGAAAAACAAAGACGTGACAGTGGTCACGTAGGCACGCGGAAACATGACAACAGTCACGTACACACAGCGAGCGTCTCCGCCACGTCACCCGACCCGAGCCAATCAATAGCCGCCCCCCACCACAGTCCCGCTGGTACAAATACCCCCGCGGACCGGGCACTTCCGTCAGTCACCGGGGAACCTTCAAAGAGGATTCTTCGTCCGAGATCACATCGCCACTGAGGATGTCTGCCGTAGTTGCGGACGAAACGTCTGGAAATATGTTTTCCAATGGACCACGGCCCTTCAGCCCGGAAGAAATCTTTGACTACAACTCCGGCCGTGAAAGCCTACATTGTTTTATTAATCGTGTAAAGCTTTTACTGAGAGTATGAGGGTATTACCAACACCGTCTCTATTCAGTTGGTGTTGGTATTACTGGCGATCTGAGTTGCTGAGCCTTCCGAGAAACACAAATTTTTGTGTTCTTAATGAAGCACGAAATAAATGAATAGCTTTTGCTTCCACTGGACAATAATTCAAACACAATGACATAATAGTAGGAAAATTAATAATAAATGCAGTACAGTTGAACACTTTACATTTTATTATCAGTTTTAAAATAGGTACAAATATATTATAAAAAACGTTAAGTGAATTACAATGATCACTGAAACCAAAAAACGTATTTACAAACTATACACTATTTTAAATTCATGTATTCCATATTCCATATTTTATGCTTATTGTGTAACAAATTGTTTAATTTCAAAAGACAATTTTTGCCGAACCTTTACGCTTATTTTTCAAAAAAAAAAACATAAAATGATCATTTATAAATACAAACATGTTAACAATACACAAGTGAGTGGGAAACAAATCTGAGAAGGCTCTCATAATTTCAGCAATGGAATTCAATTTCGATCTTTAACTTTTACAGTGCCGCAAAGTGAGTTCATATCCACTATACTACAAAATTATGGAATATAGTCACTTTGCATATATCATAATGACAATCTAGATTTAATCCGATAGTACTTTTCACACGTTCCATAATGGTTTTGGGTATGGCATACAACTTTTACATCTTCGCAGTTATTCAGAAGATATAACTGGACATGGATCAATTGGCCTGACTCGGCCCTGAAAGATATATTTTGTCATACAAAATAATCATATTTATTGGTATTATTCCTCGCACATAAATTAAATGTTCCACTCTATATACTAATAATAAGAGTAGACATCCATAGAACTTGTCCATCAACAACTTTATATTTCTAATTTGAAATTAAATATTAAGTCTGCAACGGTATGTTGCAAAATCAGAAAAAATAGAAGAGTAATTATGCAAAGTTTTTCGTGCAGGAAAGGTAGACCAAATAAAATTTCAACCAAAAATGCTTCTATTCTAACCAAATTGGAACCAAAAACCAAGGAAAACAAATAAAAGTATTTAGCAATATATTTATCCAGAATATATTCTACTAAAATACCATGGCTTATTCATCAGCTTCACAACTGCCATCTGGGAGCCAAAACTCGCCTAGACGACTTTTTCTACTTTAAAAATACCAACAAAACCTTACCGAAAGAAACCAATAGCCTAGGGATGGTACTAATCCTTCTTAAATTTAGCGTGCCCCTCATTAAAATATGAATAAAGTCCTTCTGAAAGCAATTCGAAATAAAAGCCCGGCGGCGGCGAGCTTCTCCGGAATATCGATCGCGCTTGCCAGCGGCCTCAGCAGTTCCTTACCCTTCGATATCTTCAAAGGAATATATAGTTGAGAGATCACGCACTAATATTTCAAATTCACAAGTTACTAGTAACACTCAATTCTATTTCGTAAGTTCTTTTTTCTTTCAATATTCATGGTCACTAGTGAATACGTCACAGTAATAAATTCAATGTTTGATACACACGCGCCTTTGAAAATATAGCCCTTCGCCAGTGCACGACGATTCATTGATTGATTGATTAATTGAGGTTTAGAAGGCGCTTCAACTACTGTTATGGCGCCCATGTCAAAGTATTTTTTGAAAAATTTTACGTAGATAATAAAATGAATGTTGCAGATGCAACTTACGCGCTGATTAAAAGCATGTGAATACTCTAAGAAAAGGGCTTGGATTCCGCATAACATATACATCCAAAAAAAGGACAAGATAAAATGAACATGAAATATTCATAATGAACATAGTATACACTTACACGGGCCAAGAAACATACATAAAACATTTTGTCTCTCTTATGGAGACAAAATGTGGTGGTGGTTAATTGATTGATTGATTATTTAGGGCGCGGATTATTATGGTTAATTTATTGATTGTTTAAAGGGCGCTTCAACTGCCAAGGTCATTGGCGCCCATGTCAAAGTATTTAAAAGGGTAGATTAAGTAAGTTTGTAAAAGCAACTTACCCGCTAATTAAAAGCATGAACATTACTTAAAAAGGGCATGAATCCCGCAATAGTGTACGACTAAATAAGGCAGAAGGAAAATATAACAGACTCGTAAAATTTATCATAAAATGTAAAATTGGTTGTAAAGGGGCCACAAAACAAACTACATAAAATATTGTCCATGTCACTCAAATAAAATTACGTATTCCACTTTCTCTCAAGAAACAAAAGAGTTTTGAGAGTGCAGAATCGTCGTCCCCAAGCACCTCCCGTAGCGAGTTGCCCAGGCTATGCCTTCGTCGGCTGTCATCGAATTTTGTGCAATGCAGCAGGACGTGTTCCACAGAAAGAACCGTCCGGCATGTGTCACAGATGGGAGGACTTTCCCCTCGAAGGAGGAAACTATGGGAAAAGTGGCAGTGTCCAATACGAAGGCGAGTTAAAATTACTTCCTCGCGCCTACAGAAGCGGGATGAGGAGCGCCAAGGATTTACGGAATTCTTAATCGCGCTAAGTTTAAAAGTAGTATTGTGCCACTCTGCTTGCCACGCTCTAAGTACGGATCGTTTCAACGAAGCCTTAACATCCGACAATGGTACAGCAGGGATGTCAATGTGTATCCTACGGGTCGCTGATTTCGCCGCTCGGTCGGCCAGCTCGTTCCCTGTGATGTTCACATGGCCTGGAACCCAACTAAGGACCAGGTCATAGTGGCAAGACCGAAGACGATGAATGAGGTTCTGAACTGATTTTATCAGGTAGTCTGACGACGGGCGTGAGACAGCTTGAAGGGAGCTGAGAGAGTCAGAACAGAGAACAACACGCCGCAGCCTCGCTGACTCGATGTATTTCAGGGCTTCCAGAATTGCATACATCTCGGCAGTAAATATACTGCACTGGGAATGTAGTCGATATGATTTGGTGGTCTTGATACAATAAAAACTACATGCCACTGCATCGTTGCACGATGAACCATCCGTATATAAGAATAGATGGTCGGGATAGGCCTCCCTCATAGCCTGAAACTGCATCTGGTAAACCAGAGGACTAGCGATATGTTTGGAAAGATTGGAGAGTCTGAGGTCAATATTGGGGAGCAGAAGCTTCCAAGAGGGGATCAGGTCGCTTGGGGGCTTTACAGGAGTGGGAAGTTCGACATTAAGTCCCCGCAAAAGATTTCTTAATCGTATACCTGGGGGCTGGGGTAGTGATGTTCGAAGTATGTACGATGATTCATATTTTGGGTGGATAATAATTCGGCGGCACGGATGGCTATGGAGACCCGACACTTTAGCTCCATAGGACGATAATAGAATAGCTCGCCTTCTTTCCAGGGATGGCTCCCCAGCGTCAGCTAGAATGCACTCAATTCGGCTGGTGCGGTATGCACCTGTTGCAAGGCGGATACCAGCGTGGTGAATGGTGTTAATGGGCCGAAGAGTGGAAGGGGCTGCCGAACCATACACTTCACTACCGTAATCCAAAACTGAGCGGATGAGTGATTTATATAACCGCAATAGGGTAGTGCGGTCGGCTCCCCCAAGACGTACCACTCAGCAGTCGAAGAAGATTGAGGGGGAGACGCATCTCGATTTTAGTGTGCGGATGTGAGCACGCCACGTTAGGGACTTGTCAAACGTAAGTCCCAAGAACCTGGCAGTGTCAGCGAATGAAAGCGGATTCCCTCCCAGGTAGAGAACTGGATCGCTGTGCAAGTGATATATTCGGCAGAAGTGTACACCAATAGATTTACTAGGCGAGAATTTAAAACCTGTTGACAAGCTCCAATCATGGAGCTTGTTGAGCACCAGTTGGAGTTGCCTCTGGATCACACTGATGCTACTGGATGAGCAATAGATGGCAAAATCGTCCACAAACAGCGATGCTTTTACTGGTTCTCGCACGACCGACGCTATACTGTTTATGGCAATGGCAAACAGAGTGACACTTAACACCGACCCTTGGGGAATGCCGTTTTCGAGAGGGTGACTGCTAGACAGTTTGTCACCAATGCGAACTCGGAATGATCTGTTCGATAAAAAATTTTGGAGGAATAAGGGGAGCTTCCCCCTTAATCCCCACGAGTGCAGGGTTCGCAAAATGCCATACCTCCAGGTGGTGTCGTAGGCCTTCTCTATGTCAAATAGTACGGCCACAAGGTGTTGTCTCAGGACGAAAGAGGTTGATATTTCGGTTGCCAAAGTGACAAGATGGTCCAAGGTTGACCGGTGTTTCCTGAAGCCGCACTGGATTGGTGTGAGCAGGTTTCTGCGCTCCAGGGTCCAGACCAAGCGCTGGCTTACCATCCGTTCCAATACTTTGCACAGGCAGCTGGTGAGAGCGAGAGGTCGGTAGCTCGATGGCAACGACCGATCTTTTCCGTCCTTCAAAGCTGGAATGACTATGGCTTCTCGCCATTGAACAGGAATGGTGTGCTCTTCCCAGATACGATTAAACAAAAGGAGAAGGAATTGCATTGCCTCATCAGGAAGATGTTGTAGCATTAGATTATGTACCCCATCAGGACCTGGGGCAGTTCTTTTCGCCAATGCAAGAGCGCAGCGCAATTCCGACATGGAAAAAGGGATGTTGTAATCGGCAGTCTCTCTGGAGGAGAATTCCAGCGGACGGCTCTCCATCCTCTCTTTGATCAAGAGAAAATCAGGAGCGTAGTTCGCCGAGCTTGACATCTGTTCATAGTACGTGGCAAGTTCCTCTACAATCTCATCTGGAGAAGTGATCATTTCACCATTTTTGAGAAGACATGGCACCGTGTTTGGAGAAGAGTGTCCTTTTATCTGGCGGATTCTTCTCCATACCAGGCGTGGTGGCGTGTGGCAGTTCAGAGAGGAGACGTATGCTCTCCACGATTCCTTTTTGCTCTCTACAATTATTCTCCTTGCCCTCGCCCTACATCTTTTGTATTCAATAAGGTTGTCCACAGTTGGATAATGTCTAAGACGTGCAAGTGCCTTTTTTCGAGCGCTGACCACTCTAGAGCAGTCCTTATTCCACCAAGGCACAGGGATGTGTCGTAGGCAGCACGCAGACTTCGGGATTGCAATGGTGGCTGCGCGAAGAACGGCGTCAGTGAATTGGGCGGCTAAGGCATCGACGTTACTTGAACGGTTCTCTGGAATGTTTATTTCCTCGCTGAATGTATTCCAGTCAGCTCGATGGATTACCCAGCGAGGTGAACGGGTAGCGTCTAAACTAGGAATATTGAAGCGTACCATGGTAGGAAAGTGGTCACTCCCATGTAAGTCATCAAGAACAGTCCACTCTAAGATGGTAGATAGAGATGGACTGCAGAGTGCCAGATCTATTGACGAGAAAGTGTTTGACGCTGTGGAAAAATGAGTATTTTTCCCAGAGTTCAGAAGAATTAGGTTCTGCTGGTCAATAATATTTTCGACAATAGTACCTCTGGGACATGACCTCGTGCTACCCCAGGCGGGATTGTGGGCATTAAAGTCACCCACAATAAGAAAAGGGGCGGGCAGCTGAGAAACAACTTCTTCGAGTTCCTCTTGTGACACGGCTTGGCCAGGAGGAATGTATATATTGCACACCGTCAATGAAAAGGACGGCAGATATATACGGACGCATACGGTTTGAAGGTCGGTTCGAACGATATGTTCCTGAGAAAACAGATGGTCTCGGATAAGAACCGCGACACCTCCATGAGCACGAAGTCCGGCATCTTGGTCAAACCGATAGGTTTGAAATCCGCGCAGGCAGAGGGGGTGGTTAGGAAGAAGATGAGTTTCCTGGAGACAGACTATAAATGGTCTGTGGCGGGAGAGTACGAGCTTCAATTCTTCTAAATGTATGCGAAAACCGTTCAAGTTCCATGAGAGAGCCATTCAAGGAAATTATTATTTCTTTGGTGCCTTCTTTTTCTTTCTCACCTTCGTAATAAAGGAGCTCTTGAGGTGCTCCTCATCAACAGCAGAGTCGTCCTGACTGCTGCTGGATAAGGTCGCCTGTGTCAGGGGGGTGTCCCGGTGTTTTGACACAGGTGATCGAGATCTAGAAGGGTTGGAAGATCTTTCAGTGTGAGTCTCGGCAGTGGGAGGAGGACGAGACTTCGGCGACGAATTTTGAGTTGGTGTCGATTTCTGATTGGAATCTGTTTCTATAGGGGGCTCAGTAGAAGTTTTCGGTGGCTGGAGTTTTTTGCTGTTTATTTTGTATTTGGTTGGTATAATAACTTTTCCCCCTTGGATACAGGCCGTATCTTCAGGGAAGTCTATAGGAGCAACCTGGCAGGAGAAATGCGCTGCTGGGACTGGAGTGCATTGGGTTTGGCAGCTCACGGTTACCACCGGGGGCCTAGCTTTTAAAGTGCTGGAAAAGGATCGTGACATGTCTACTGGATTCCTTGCTTGGAATCGACGCTTCGCCTCAGGGAAAGAAACTTTTTCTGTTACTCGTATCTTCTGGATTTCCCTTTCACGGAGATAAATTGGACACTGGTTGAAATTGGCTGCATGGTTGCCTTCACAGTTAAGACAGTGCGGTGGTCTGTCGCAGGGTTGTGGGTCGTGCGCTGGTGTTCCGCACTTCCCGCATACTGCGCTAACCGACATGCAGCGTTGCTGAGTATGACCAAACCTTTGGCAGTTGAAACAGCGCAAAGGGTTCGGAACATATTGTCGCACACGGAGGTTGTAAAAACCAGTACTTATTTTTTCTGGAAGGGACGGACGGTCAAATGTAAGGATCAGGGTCGAAGTGGGGATTAATTTCCCCTGCTCCTTCCGTCTGATCCTATACACTTCAGTGACTCCAAAACTCTCAAAGAAGTTCGACAGATCTTCATCACTTTCAGAAGCAAAGTCCTCGTGGTTTACCACGCCTTTGCACAAGTTCAAAGTCGGGTGATTCGTGACTACCACCTGGATGCCGGCAATCTGCTTGGTTTTTTGAATTTTACCAATTTGTTCGTCGGTGCGTGCTTCAAAGAGAATGGTACCATTTCTTTGTCGCACGACCGCTTGGAGCTTACCAAACTCGTCTTCAATGGCTCGCGCCAGACGGACAGCACTTATGCTTTTAAAAGTTTTCCCTTCCTCGGCGCATGCCATGAGGAGGAAACGGGGCTTCTTCGGTCGATCATCATCTTTTGCGAAAAAACTATTCAAATCGATAGTTCTATCAAAACATCTCCTCTTCCTTGCGGAGGAGGGCGGGGGGTTTATTTTCTGCTCCATAGAGTAGAAGACGATTCATCTCCGTGCTCCCCACCCATCATGGAGTCCAACAAGGGGACACCCCACTGGGGTGCCAGGGTTGGCACAGAGATATAGTAGGGAGATGTCACAGCGCTGCCCCGCCGTGGATCCCCCCGCTCACCCTGGAGTTCAGTACAAGACCTAGTCCAAGCCGGTTGATCGGGAGTGGGTTAGCTCCCGACCGCCCGTCTAGAAGAGTCCGTAGCCAAAGCAAGTGTATCGAGACCTACAAGGAATGTTCCCCAAAATACGTAAGAGCACGTATCCCTGGGTGCCAAGAAAAAAAGGAGCACGAGGAGAGTAATTGGGAAACAGACAGGCCCCTCAACCGCCAGGACATACATTCCCTCCGACACGGGTCGCCATGCACGGCAAACACATGGGTGGGCGTTCAGCATACAGAGGGGGCCAGTGAAATAGAAGAGGGAGAAGAAAAGAGACAGGATAGTATAGAAGAATGAGAATGTACAATGGGGAGAAGAAAAGCGACTTGTGAAGGAAAGGAATACTTGAGAGCCCTCTCTGTATCCCCCGTCAGGACGTGGACCAACCCACCTCGACGGGTGGTGGTGGTTAAGGTGGACAAGACTCTGAAGGCGGGAGAGGAGCCAACCTGTCTAGGGAAAGTAACCCCAAAAAGAAAATCTATGGTCCTCCAGGTTGGGGGTTGGGGCGCCGGACCTGCACTCCGTCTCCCTTAAGAAAGAAACAAACTGCAAAACTTCCCTACAAAGCCTCGGAGCACGATGGATCATCAAGACGGAAACACGCGCGGAAACGGACTTTGAATATCGGTACATGGAACTTTCAGGGTATTACCACAAAAACTGAGGTATTTACAGATATCAAATAGTATGATATGGACATAGTAGGATTCACAGAAACTAAGAAGGAAGGAGTTTGGAAGAAAGGGGTACATCCACATTTATAGTGGGGTGTCCATGGAAGAGAGAGCTTGCAGTGGGGTTTCTATAGCTATAAAAAATAGATATAAAAAGAATATTACCAGCTGGGAACAAATTAGTGATAGAACTTTAAAGGTGCAAATGGAGCTTAAAAGTCATGTAGTTACTATTATAGTTGCATATGCACAAAATGATGCCGATATGGCATGTAAGGATGTATACATCCTTAAAATATATTTTATGTAGAATTAACATAATCATTGGATATAGTAAAGACCGAAAATAAATTTTATTAGTAGGTGATTTAAATGCTCGCACTGGATGGAGAATTGCCGATCTTATAATAGGGCAGTATGGGGAAAATATAATAAATAATAATGGAGAGAGGCTGATAGAATTTTGCCAACAGAATACTCTCAGAATATAAATAGTTGGTTCAAGCATAAACAGATACATAAGTATACATGGAAACAACCAACTCGCAATTTAAGATCTATAATTGATTTTATTATATTAAGGCAAAAACCAAAACTCTGGATAAAAGACTTAAGAGTATTGAGAAGCCCTCAGATCATCATTTACTAGTGTTCAGAATTTTCTTTCTTTTTAAAAGTACAAAATATGCTCACAAAATTGAAGGTGGTAATAATATTTTAAAAACAAATTAAAATTTTCAAAAACTTCAAGACGACTCTACAGGTTTTCTTTATAAATTGAGATTAGCCTCAAAACTGAGTGACGTTGCAAATGATTCTGCCAATAAAATGTATGAGGCGGTTAAAAAGAAGATACACGAATCTGCCTTTGAGGCATTAGGGGAAAGAGCAACAACATTTATGGAATAGGAAAAAAGGAATGGTGGAATGGAGCCGAAGAGGAGTTCGTATATTAGAAGAAAATGGCATATAATAAGAGGCTCGCTACAAAATCTGACGAAACCTTCAAATATATAGAGATAAAAGAAAAGAATCGCAAAGAGTAGTTACTGCAGCAAAAAATTAGGTACGGCAAAATATAGGGGAGGATGAAGAGAAATGTTTTGGAAACACTAGAGCCAATAAAGCATGGGGCATACTGAAGTCAATGAGAAAACATAATAACGACACTGCAGGAATTAGTCCAATAAGCATGGAATAGTGGAGGGAATATTATAAATCACTGCTTACGGAAGATAGACCCAATTTTTTGCTGGACATAGTAAATGAGAAGTGTAAAAATGAAGAAAATTTACACATCCTATCGGTAACGACTTAAGAAGTATCAGAGCTGTAAAATTAAGTAAGAACGGACGAGCATATATAACGAATTAATAAAATCCGCACCAGTTATACTCTATAAGATTCTGGCCAAGATATATGATAAGTATCTGAAAGGGGATATTGTGACATACCAGATTGTCACCAAAATGAAATTCAGCGAATTTCATTAGAAATAATACTTTATTAGCAAAAAGACGCTGGTTGCCATGGTACCGAAGCGCAACAAATTCAATGCCCATTAGTTGAAAAGCGGACGATAAGTAGATCGCATAATTTTCTTTTAAACAAGAGAGTAAAAGATGAAAAAAGTTGACATGTTGAATTAGGATACAAGAAGATTCATTCGAGCTCTCGACACGATAGCGATCGAATCAGGGTGCTAGATATATAGCAGTTTACTTGAACGTAGAAAATGTACGCGAGTTCAGACGTAGTGATTTGTCGTCGTTAGTATTAAAAAGATAGAACTCAGAAATTGTTATACGAAGTGGACAGTGAATGCCAAAAGTGAGACTTATAAATTTTACTAAGCGGACAATGATAATCGAACTTAGTCTCCGATGATAGGAACCCGATAATAACTTGGTGAACTTATATGCTAATATTTTAACAGCACTTACAATTTTGCTTAGGTAATGAACAATAAGGAGTATTAGAACTTGAAGCAATTCAAGCAGGTGAATGGGGATGAAAAGCCAATGGATGAACAGTGTACATAGTGGTTTATGAGAAGAAACGACAAGATACGGATTTCGTCGGTAGCAAGAAAGAACATGGGACGAGGCCCATTGCTGAAGTCTACGGGGAGACATCCTTTACCAGGACAGCGTCCAAGATTCTCATGGATAACAGGTTCTATAGCGCTATAGTAAAGGTCATGACCAAAAGGAATGATATACTTTGTTACTAAAATTTATAAAATTATTTGTTTTTGGTGATAGTTGATTATCATTTGCCGTCACGTGCAATCCAGTAGGATAATTAAATTTTGCATTTCAGATTCCACGCTTCTCCGTAGGGGGGGGCGAATTGAGTAATCGTAAGTATTCACGATTATTTCGGTAAAGAACCCGCCGACTGAGTCAGCAACGGAGTTATAAGTAAATATAATTTGGGAGCTCATTCTCGTAACCATTTCCTGGTGCCCATATATTTATTAGAAACAGGTTACAGGAATTTGAGGGCAGCAAGACGGGTATATGAAATGGGTATATTTCAATATCGTACTTGGAAAGTGGAAAACTGCAATAATCACGTCTCTATATGAGAAAGGTAATAGGAAAGACTTCCAACTATCGTGAAATCAGTGTAATGCCGTCATTAGCTAGACTTTATCGTCGTATCTCGAAAGTTAGAATAGAGAGGGAAGTGCAGGATTCTGAAGAGCAAAATGGATTTAGACCAGGGCGCTCATGTATAGATGGGATATTTACATTTCGAAACCTGATTGAAAAAAGAGTTTGTAGAGGTTTAACAACACATCTATCTTTTGTAGATCTACACAAGGCTTACGACACTGTTCCACAAAACAAGTTGTGGACCAGTTTATTCAAGAATGGAGTGTCGATAACTTATGTTAGTACCGTAAAAGAATTTTACAGCAACTATAAGAGCACTGTCAAAATAGGCAATAGTTTTCTCAGAATTCCTGGTTACGAAGGGCCTTCGACAGGGATGTACTATGGCACCGACACTTTTAAAGAGCTATTTAGAGGCCTTGGAGAGAAGAGAAAATGTAGTGGGATGGGCATTCCAGTCGGTGGTGAAATTATGAATAACCTACTCTTTGCCGATGATCAGGTCATCGTGGCCGGTGATATGAATGACTTAAGTTCTATGCTCCGCAAGTTGATAGAGGAATATGAAAACTGAGGCCTACAGATTCATATGCCTAAAGGTGAGTACCTGAAAGTGGGAGATGACGAGATAGACGATATAGTGATAAAGACTGAAAAAATTAAAGGTTATATAACTTTTAAATATTTAGGGGTCTTTTTATCATCTAATGGTAAAAGCAGTAATGACATTAATAATACAGTTGGACAAGGTAAAAGAGCGATACGGTAACTAAACCCCATTCTGTGGAACGATAAAATAACAAAAAGAACAAAGCATATTTACTCCTCAGTGGTTGAAAGTATCACTACCTATAGTGCACACGTGTGGGAACTGAATAAAAGAGAACGAGACAGACTTCTTGTAATTGAAACGGATTTGGAGAAAAAGCAATGGCACATCCAAACGAACACGTACGGAATGAGAAAATAAGGGATATTATGGACGTTAAAAGAAATATTATTGACAAAATTGAAACCAAATGGAATCGAAGTCTATCAAAAAATTCGTAACAGAAGTATCCTAGACAGTCAATTCAGAAGAAATTCTCCGCAAAACAAAGTTAAAAAGTAGCAATCCAAGTTCACCAACGAGTTATCAACCTTCAGGATCTCCAGACAGCTCACATATGCACAAGTGGAATATTATCTACAAATCAATAACGAAAATAATCTGATATCCATAATACAAGAATCATTTAAAAAACTCAAGACCATCATAGCAAAGCAAGCTGAACAAATTTTCGGCCTAATTAATATCATGACTGCAATAATGAAGAAACTATAGTCCAGGCCACCTATTAGATCGCACCAGATTCGCAATATGGCAGCTAAAAGGATTTACTGTCGGAATAGCCATTTTATGAAACTATCATTCCGATCAACTCTTGTCTCGCTTTTGTTTTGTTTGTTGTCATTCACTCCTCTAGCAATTGAAATCTTCACAGCACAAGCGTGGCTTAGCATTTAGAGGAGATAACGAATTAATTGGATGACCTAGAAATGAAAACTTTCTGGGTATTCTTGAATTCATCCCCCAGTACGACTTTGTTGCACGGCATATCGAAACTCTAGCCAATCGCGGCAAGGGTCATATAAAATACCTGTCATCTACAATAATGGAAGCACTTATCAGTGCCATGTGTGAACAAGTCCTCGGAAAACTTATTTCTCGAGTTAAGAAATCAAAATACTACTCCATCTCTTTGGACTCCACATGCCACCCACATTGACCAACTAAACCTTGTACTGAGGTATATGGAGAAACGCTTGTAACCCGTGGAACACTTAATAACATTCAAGGCAAAGTCCATAGCGCTCAAGACATGTTCAATGCCTTGGTGGAATTTTCGAAGAGACTTTACCTAAAACTGGGAAACTACCGCGGCCAAAGTTATGACAATGCATCTCCTATGAGGGGAAAGAATAATGGTCTACAAGCCAAGGTGAGAGAGAATAACAATATTGCATCCTGGTTTCCTTGTACAGTCTCTTAATTTGGTTGCTAAAAATGCTGAAGAAAGCTGCTCGAATGCGGTTTTTTTTTTTTCTTTTTTTTTTTTTTCCTTCCTTGAATACCTGTTTGTTTTCTTCACTGGTTCAACGCATCGGCTTCTAACTGAGGGTTGTCAAAATGAGATGGAACTATTTTTTCTATGTTCTATATTGTGGCGGCACAGTTGAGAGGTTAAGGTAAGGGAATGTAAAAGCCAATTTTAGCTAATAGTCGAAACGAGTTGTGTTTTGTAAAAGAACACGCAATTCCTTTGTGAGAGAATTATAGCCCGACTGCGTAGCTCCGCGCTCCCCCTAGAAACTTTCGCACCCCGCGAACCTTTTTCTCTGTTACTTTACGTGTTGAGGGCCCGCTCCCAACGACCGCGCCTTCCCCGACCCACCCCCTTGCCTCCGCCGGGACAGGCATGATACCGCGCCCAGTGGCAAGTCCTCGGTCGCGACAGATAAATTATTATTATTACTACGCATGGATACACAGAAGCCGACCTACCGCTATTAGCTGCACGTTCAAGCTCCGTATCAACATTTTGAAAGAGACAGAACTATAGGAAATTTCCAGGGCAGAACATTCGAGAATCTTCCGGTGATGGGCTGAGAATATCTGCATCGTAATACCTTCCGACCAATCGTAATATAAATTTCAATGGAAGGGATAATCAGGGATGTTGGAGTTTAAGGGAAAAGGAAGAGAACGAGGCATTTTCTGCTGGGGAGACCAGACTACTTAGAATGTGACTGTTGCGGAGACTACAGACGCATCCGCTGCCGCGATAGAGAGAACGTAACGTGCTGAGACTAGATTTGGACTTTTTTTAATCGTACTCTCTGAATCTGAATTAGTAAAATTGTCGCTAATTCAGTGAGAGCCGAAGTCACTGATATCTTCAGTCAAAATGTGTAGTTTCGCTGACTATCAGCGAATATGCGAACGTTTTCATAATGACCACCAGCATTTCACTGGTCGTCAGTGGTAAAAGTGCCGCGCCACCATGCCGACTGATTGTTCAGTTATTCACGTGCTGCTGTCGTGTATGTAAGCAAAGGCCACGCTGCAGCGAGTGGAATAGAGGTTTCCTGTGAGAAAACTGACCTGTGTCTGAAGATTGTGTTTTAATTACGTTAGGTAAGTAGTTTTCGCTTTTCTGTGACTTGTCTTGTTGATAAGTCAGACTGAGACGTTCTACTTTATGGTGATAAGCCATAGTAAGAAATGTTATGAACACGTGGTTCATACGACGTGTTTGTTTTTGTTAATAACTTGGAAACATCTTATGTAACATAAGAGTTCTTATATAACTGTTTGGTGATAGTGTGAAATATCTGATATGCGATGTATAATTTCGTTTATGAAGGTTGTGATAAGTCCAAAATGCACTCGATTACCCCACAGCAGAGCCGGGCATGCCAGCAAACAGCCACCTAAAGTTAGCAGCGCCCAGAAACGAATCTCTACCAAACTATATCCAAAATTAACGGCTAATTAAGTGCTCTATTCCCGAATTTTCCGCTCCAATAGTTTTCCCAAAATCGTGGGCGCTGATAGCTTTAGACTAAAGTTAGCAGCGCCCAGGAACTAATCTCTTCCAAACTATATAAAAAATTAACGGCTAATTAAATGCTAATTAAGTGCTCTATTTCCGAATTTTCCGCTCCTATAGTTTTCCCAAAATCGGGGGCGCAAGAAAAACAATTAACATTGGTTCATATGGGCGAAAAAACATTTAAAAAAAATGAAAACCCTACCCAAACATTTACATGAATTAACGGCTCTAGGAAAAATATTACTCCCGCATTTATATTCCAAAATTCAGGGTTGTACAAAGGGAAATCAATTAACATTGGTTCTTACGGGAGAAAAACCCAAAACTTAGAAAACCTCAGAAAAAATTTGAAACCCTACCCAAACATCACAAGAATTAACAGCTCTAGGAAAAAAATTACTAACGCATTTATATTTCAAAATTCAGGGCTGTACAAAGAGACAAAATTAACATTGGTTCTTACGGGAGGAAAACCATGAACTTAAAAAACCTCAGAAAAAATACGAAACCCTACCCAAACATTAACATGAATTAACGGTTTTAGGGGAAAAAAAATACTCACGCATTTATATTCCAAAATTCAGGGCTCTACAAAGAGAAACAGTTAACATTGGTTCTTACGGGTAAAAAACATAAAACTTAAAAAACCGCAGAAAAAAACTGAAACTCCACCCAAACATTAACATGAATTAACGACTCTAGGGAAAACATTACTCCTGCATTTATATTCAAAAATTCAGGGCTGTACTAAGAAAAACAATTAACATCCGTTCTTACGGCCGAATAAACATCAATATTAAATAACCTTAGAGAAAGGTGTATGTTACTGAAAATTGTAAATGGAGAAGCACGTGTGCATTAATTATTATATATATATATATATATATATATATATATATATTGAAACGCACCGCGTTTCTGCCTAAAGAAACGGCGATACAACAAGTAAGAGTACGCGGCAAAACGGTTGCCAGAGGGCGCCCGCTAGCCACAAGAAACAGCTACGGGCGGCGAAGTGTTGTCGGTTGGCCGAAGGCGTGAGAAAAGACGCCGCGAGGCTTCAGTGTACGGCCGGACGCCTGTAAGGAAGGAAGTACCTGGGGCTGCTCCGCGTTCGAACAAGGTAGAATAGTGTCGCGAACGAATGAGCGCTGCCAAAAGTGATTGACGGACGAGTTGTGCTAGATATACCCATCATTAGTGGCTCGGACGTAGTGCCAGAGTAACAGCTATTATCCGGGGTAGTACTGATCGAGAGAACTTGTGTGCAGAGGAGTACGCCACGAGACTAGTAGCCTGGTGAAATGGTGAGACACGTGCTAGTAAACTGTACCTTGAATAATTAGTGGCGTTTGTCAGCTCGCGGAAGGTGACATCGAGTAGATCTGGGTGAACTGGAAAGGAGTTCTGCGGGGAGGCGCAGAGGCACCGTGGGAAGATTACGCTGGAGAAAGTGCTTCGGAAACGCAGCGCATCGCATCGGCTGGCCCCCAGTGGAGCGGGCATAGGCAGCACAGCGAAGGAGTACGAGACAACCCGAGAGTCCCCGAAGCCGCCGACGCTCGAGGGGGGAGTATTAAACGGTAAATATTTCCTCGATCGATGTAAGATCGAAAGAACTAACAGTGATTCTGGGTGAGGTAAAGAAAAGGATAAAGACAATCACAGATATTTGTAATCAATAGTGATTTGTTTAGAATAATAAATAATTCATGTTTATTTTGTTCACGGAACAATGGTGTCTGATTAATAACCCCGAGCCCATTCACGAAAAAGAACACCTGTCCCTTGCAAATAAATTTACTGCGAACAAGCCGGGTTTACCGGTTCGTCTCAATATATATATATATATATATATATATATATATATATATATATATATATATATATATGAGACGAGCTCGAATATATGCCCTGGTAACGGACCGAACCATGTGTAAAAATTCCCAAGATACCGTCTTCGGCAGTTCGCTAATTTGAACGCGGCGCGAGAACCCCGTCACTCTCTGACGTCGACCGCGGCCGCGCCGAGCGAAACGCTTGTCCACGAATAAGAAATTCGAAAGATAAGCTTGGGAACGAGATCTTGTGATTGGCCGGTATCCGAAAAACGAGGGAAGCCAACGGCAAGAAATTTTTTTCGTTGAAAGTTGAAAGACTCTTAGGAAAATCTCGGAGGAGGACGGATCGCTGCGGAACGCGTCTCACCAATCACGTCAAAACCGTTATAAGTGATGGTTAGTGAAGAGAAACCGGTCGCGGGTCGCTAGCAGTGAACTTCACGCGAGATTGTTTCATCCGAGTACGGGAAGAGAACGAATACTGTACTCGTTTTCTTATTGATAATTCACGACGGAAAAGAAACGTGTATCAGTGGGAGCGAATTATGTGAATTCGGTGAGGGCTGAATCGGACTCTTTTCCGGCGTACGCCGAACAGTTTTCTGCATCGCCGCTACGTCACATCACCGAAGCAAGGAGCCAAGGCGATAACCATTCCTGAAACACCGCCAGAGAAGCATTTGTGTTGAGGAAGGAAGACGGGCGCAGAGGCGAGGCCGAGGCAATTCTCAGCCGAGAAAACTGGTGCGGAAACGCAGCGGAAGGAGGGGCGGAGGATCGTGGAGACCAGGCTACCCCGGCGCGTCGCCAGCACGAGCCGTCGCTACCAGCGCGAGAGCCCGGAGGTCGCGTAAGGTGCGATCGCCACGTTCTCCAAACGCCGAGGCGCCAAGGCGCCGCTCGCAGCACTCGACTAGGCCAGTTCACGTAAAACCCCATTGGAGAAGCGTGAGTACCCGTGCGACAGAACGGTCGCAGTAACGAAAAAGATGTAATCGAACAATGTTAAACCACACTATTCTTTTAAAAGCTTTTCAAATGTTACGCATTTCAAGCCACATTTGTGAATGCTGGCGTGTGGAACTCTTGAATGAAAGCTATGTCAAGAACATAAGTGATTAATTTGCTTTAAACAAGTCACCCAGTTGATTGAGTGTTTAAAGAGGTTTATAAAGTGTTCAAAGTTCATATAGTAAATTTATCTGCAGTCTGTGCTGAGTTTTCTAAGCATTGGTGGTTGAAGTGTATTGTGAATTAAAAACCACTTTTAAGAAACGAAAGCAATTTATCGCAGGGAATTTAAAACTTTGTGTTCTTTGTGTCCTTAAGACGAAGGTATTCCTACACCAACTGGTGCATGAATTACAAGATTATTTAATGAATGATGAAATAAGGTTTTTTTATGAGGTAGCGATAATTGCTTCGAATATGCATTTCCGAGCACGAAGGTTGTGTTCTAAATGTGATTATTTGTGAAGGGTTGTTATTTTTGTTGAATTTGTGTGTTGTGTTTTTTTCTTTTTGTTTTTTGATTGTAGAATATACAGCCTTGTATGCCAGAGCCACAAGTGTTTTGCTTTGAGTACAAACCTGCCCGTAGTCCCCACCCAGGTGCATTTTCAGACATAAGCCTCATCAAGGCAAACGATTCGAAACAACTCGAGAGGTCTGACGTCGGGACGGCAGTGAACTGTCGAACGACGCCGGTAACGCCCACGCGATCTCACACATCCTTAGGGCTAACGACTCCTTATCGCAACAGAGTTGTATTATGCGCGGCGCGTCGGAGGGAAGGCCACGACGTGTGTTCCGTCGCAATATATATATATATATATATATATATATATATATATATATATATATATATATATATATATATATATATATTGTAACGATACCGAATATTGTACTCCGGATAATCATAAGCAAAATGTTGCGCAATACACGTGCTGATGCCTTTTGCGTCTTTTCAGAGCCGCCGGACGGTTAATTCGTTCCGCCCAGCTGCATCCGCGACACCTTGGCGCCAGGCGAGCGGGGGGAGCCTGTTTACTTTCGCCAACGCCGGTCGCGGGACTCTGCCCGGGGATCTAGCTGGGGAAGGGGGGCTGCGCAGTTCGGAGACTCAGGATGCATATTAGCATCCCTTACCTTCATAGGAACCATAAGAATATAACGGCTCGCCGTTGGTTGACGTCTTAAAATGGCTGGTGGTTGATTCAAATAAAATACACAAGTCGGTCCACAGGTTGACTTCGGTTTTCATTTCATATTATATGTTCTTCGATTAGCAATACAAAACTAAAGTCTAAAAACAAATTCTTGGTTCTTTCCTTAATCTATACTAATATATAAAGACAGAAGTGCGTTGTCTTCCAACGCGGTAATCCCTGAATCTACTGAACCAATGACGAAACTTTGTGCTAACTTCCTTTAAAGGTCTGGAGTACTATAGGCTATGATTTACAACCATAAACCGTAATATATTTACAAAATAATTACTTTTCTCGGCATTTTTGGCATAGCTTTACATCACAGATTCAAGAGCGCATCAATGTCACTAGTTTAACTGTGCGCCACCAGAGGATGACGTCTGAGATCTACTACTGGTTTCATCAATGTCCAGAATTATTACGAGATTCATTGGACTTTGAATAAGGTTATGTAATGTCCCTGTATGAACGTGGTGATTTGTTAATTCTAAACATTGGTGGAATATTTGGAAGAAATCGGTAACTAAAGTGGTAAAGATTACAAGGTACATGCATTATCCTTAATCCGTGGTATGTACAAAGTGGCTATAAACATTGGAGTTTGAATTTGTACAGAAATTGAGGTAGGTTGAGACAGCAGGGTGACCACATTCTGGAAAACACAGGGAAACAGGGAAAATACAGGGAATTTGAATCACAGGAAAAATTCAGGGAAAACACAGGGGAAAAAATTTTTACATTGAAAAAAATTTTTTTTCGTCAGATTGCAGCTACTGGTTGTACTAAATTAACATTAATTATGTATGCATGTGCATTAAATCAAAGAATCATCTTTAACTAATTATTTAAAGTTTGTTAGAAATGTTGTGTCATTTAAAGTCATAAAATAACATACAATCATTAACATCGTCAACGTTGTTTAGTTGTTATATTTGAAAATTCGCGCTTAAACAACTATTGGTGGACTTTGAAGATTTCGGCCTAAGGCATCCTCATGTACTTGTGTGTCGTGCTTAAACTATAATTGGTGGACTTGTGTATTCGGCCTATGCTGTACTTATTCATTGGTTTGAGATGGTCAGGCTGTGAAGCTGCCATAAAAGACTAGCCGATTCGAATCCAAATGTTCGAATGTACGAACACCCCTACAGGTAAATGAAATTTCTTGAGCTAAAATTAGTCAAATAACATTAACTTTTAGATAACCTAAAACAATAGCTTTTAGATAACCTAAAACCGATATTTCAATCGTTAACATTTAAATTGTTAACGGTTAACAGAATTCAAACATTTTTTGAATTCAGTGTTTACCACTTATCATGGATGGAACGAAATTTAATCCAGAGTGGCTTCAACCACTCAAGTATCCGGATTTTCATCCTTGGTTACAACAAGTGCCCGCGAATGCGAAAAGTGCTTTTTGCAATGCGTGCCAAAAGAAGATTTCCCTGAGCAACATGGGCAAGAGGGCTGTCACTAGCCACATGTCCGGACAAGTTCATAAAACGAGGATTGCTGCAGCGAAGCATTCAGTTAACATTTCAGCATTTCTGAATCCATCTCGGGAACAGGTGATTTATATATATATATATATATATATATATATATATATATATATATATATATATATATATATATATTGAGACGAGCTCTGATATGCGCCCCAGCGAGGAAGCAGAACCCCAGGCAAAAACGCCCAAGATAAATCGCGGGTGTTTACCACTTCGAATGTGGCGCGTTGGTACGTCATCGTCTGACGTCAGCCGCGGCTGAAGTCGGACGTAACGAGTGGTCGCCAATGATTTCTCGGGGCGATAAGCGCTGGAAAATTAAATCCTGCGATTGGCCCGTTGATAGAAAAACGAGGGAACAGTCTCCGAGGGGGGGAAGGGGTTCCCGGGAAACCGGACAGTCGGAGAAAGGCCGCCGGAGAGTTTTGATAGAAATCGCAGAACATTCTGAGACAAACCGCCGAACAGTCTGATAGAGATCGCCGAAGGGTCGAGTATACGATCATTACGTCGCAACTACGCCGCATCGCCAAAGCGGAAGGCTGAGGCGACATTCCTGGTGCAACACAGCCAAAGAAGCAAGTTTGTTGGGAACGGAAGACGGGCGTAGAGGCACGGCCGTTCTACGGGACGACCGGAGAAAATTGTACTACTTCACGGGCGAACGGAGGCAGCATCAAACGAGCCAAGGAGCAGCGCGGACCGGCGAGCGTATAGCGCAGCGAGCTGGGCGAGGCCGAGCGTCACCGCGGCGCGAGCAGCCGTTCGCAGCGATAAGCAGCCGAGGTCGGTCACTGCGTTGGCCGAGGTCCAGGTTACGTGTTCCCCAATCGCCGAAGCGTGAGTACCCGTGCGACATTCAGACCGCGAGGTCGTAATATTTCCAAAGGTGTGATTAAAAAGGTATAACTGGGAAGTATTCTTGCCGAACGCTTAACACGGGAATTCAGTTCGATCCAACATAGTGGAACGAACAGACTGAAAGAACATTTTAGTGCCAAGATCAGTAGGTTTGCATAAACAATTAAATTGCCCGAGTATTGTAATTAGCGGGCAAGATATGATTTTTGAGTATTTAAGGTAGGGAGGTTATTGTTTATTTGCACAAGATGGAGCAAGAACGTTAATCCAGACTTAGGATTATAATTATAGTAGAAATAGGATTGCAATTTGTTTAATATAATCTAGTGTGTATGTGTATGTGCCTCTGGAAAAAGTTTAAGAATACATGCCTAATTTTACCAGAGCCATCCAAGTGTTTCATTAGAATTTGATCCGCCCTGTATTCTATCCATTGCAAGCTACCCCTTATTTGCCTCTCACAGGCAAGACGAACGAACAACCTGACAGGCCTGGCGTCGGAGCGACAGTAGGCTGCCGCACGGCGCTGGTAACGCCCGAGCGGTGCTTCACACCCTCAGGGCTAACGACCCCTGATCAAAGACCAGGTTGCATTGTGTGCGGCGCGCCGGAGGCCAGTCCACGGCGTGTGTGTTCCGTCACAATATATATATATATATATATATATATATATATATATATATATATATATATATATATATATATATATATAATATTTATATATTTGCTTAAAGTTTAAACAATGTTAGCATTGAAAACAGAGCATTATCACTATTAAACTGCGGATTATATGCTAATGCATTGTTTTTGTTTACGAATATGTTTTTATGAGAGTTTTAAGGAAATAAGTTTCATAGAATTTTAAGTCGATTCGTGCATATTTGCATATTGTATTTTTATTTGTAAATCTTTGTATATTTTTGGAATATGATTAGAAAATATTTTTTACATATTTTAGACCTTTTGGAATATGCTAAGAACATGATTTGTTACTTTGATTGACGTGTAGAATGTGTCGCATATTTTTTGCATATTTTTATATACTGTTATAGATCAATTCAAGAAAATAAACATGTTTTTCAAACGATTTAACACATTTTTAATGAATAGTAAAAGAGTTGCATATAATCCGCACTCTAGTCATTATTATAGTAATTGTGAAATTCCACCGATTACTGATTTGACAGTTTTTTTGTCCTTACGAGCTTCGGAGTTTAAGTATTAACTTAATTCTAAAACGAAACTATTATTTTCAGGTAGCAAGTCGATCCGTATCTACTCTAGAACCAGACTTAGGCGTCAGTTCTGCGTCTCTGCCTGCTGCGACCGCCTCTACGTCTAAGGTCGCTACCTCCCAACTAGAATTCCGTCCTGAAACCGACGTTAGACAAGCTGAACTGCTTTGGGTCATCCACGTAATCAGCACGAAAGCAAGTTTCCGAGCTCAAGAGGGAATCTGCAAAATGTTCAAGAAGATGTTTAGAGACAGCCGCATAGCATCGGAAATGCAACTGAGTCGGACGAAAACGGCATACCTTGCTAGTTTCGGTCTCGCTCCGTATTTCCACCACAAGCTCACCGACGACATAAGATCTGCGAAGCACCTAGTTGTATGTTTCGACGAGTCCTTCAACAGGATTACAAAGCAGCAGCAGATGGACCTGGCCGTTCGTTTTTGGAACGAGAAGAAGAACGAAGTGTCAACTCGGTATTGGAACTCATCGTTTTTAGGACATTCTGCGGCATCGGACTTGTTGCGGGGCTTCAAGGAGGGTCTTGGAGATGAAATCAACCAGCAGAAAATCACACAGGTGTCCATGGACGGGCCACACGTGAACTGGGCATTCCTGGATCTGCTCAAAAAGGACATGTCGACGTGTGAAGAAGATCCCAAAATAATTGACACAGGGTCATGCGGCTTGCATGTAGTTCACGGCGCCTTCCAGACGGCGTTCAGGAAAACTGGTTGGGAGATCGACGTTTTTTTGAAATCCATTCACAACGTGTTTAAAGAATCCCCTGCACGCCGCGCTGACTTCGTTTTCATAACGAAGTCTACAGAATTTCCTTTGAAGTTCTGCAACTGCCGTTGGCTCGAAAACGTATCCACCTGCGAGAGAGTAATCAAGATTTTGCCTCATCTGAAGTTGTACTTTACGAGCAAGAACGTGAAGTTACCAGACACATACTCCGTGAAGAAGTCAGCAGAGATTCTTCAGGACCACCTGTTGCTCGCCAAGCTGAACTTTTTCCTGACGATGGCTTGTGCTTTTGAGCCGTTCCTGAAGGAGTTCCAGACGCCGAAGCCGATGTTCCCGTTCCTGCACTCGGCTCTAGAGGACCTAACTCGGGGGCTACTGGAACGGTTCATAAAACCCAGCGTGCTGGAGGACGCCAATACTGCGTACAAGTTGCTGAACATCGACACCAAAAACGTTGACAACGCCGTGAAACTTCGACAAGTGAAGATTGGTCCAGCTGCCAAACATTCGCTGGAAGAAGCTCGTGTAAAGGAGGTGGACATGGACAAGTATAGACTGGAGGCAAAGAACTGCCTGGTGCAAATGGTTGGAAAACTGGTCGAGAAAAGCCCCTTGAAATATAAGTTCGTGAAGGCCGCTACTTGTCTTGATCCCAAAAAGATAGCTGCCAAGGCTGAAAGGTGCAAAACTGACTTCGAGACCTGCGTTGGGATGCTGCTAACTAGCCATCATGTTACGAGCCTTCAGTCTGATCGAGCAATCATTCAATTTAGCCGCTTTGTCTCGTCCGTCGACAAGACTGAGCTGAAACGGTACGATCGACTCGCATGTCAGCTGGACCATTTTTATGCGAAACAACTGAATGGCTTGGCGGAATATAAAGATGTGTGGCAGGTTGTCAAGATCATCTTGATATTTTCGCACGGTAACGCCTTCGTAGAAGGGGGATTTTCGATCAACAAGGACATGTTGGTGGAGAACTTGCACGAGGAAACTTTAATAGCGTTGAGGAGAGCTTGGGATGGGATTCAAGATGCAGGTGGCGAGCATGCCATAGTCGTCGATCAAGACATGCTTCGCTATGCTCGTGGGGCCAGAGCTAAGAAGGATAATGCTACTGAACAGCGAAAGCGACGGGAAACGGAGTTGAAGCAGTTGAGTCGGTACGAGAGAGAGCAGAAGAAGAGGAAGGCTGAGGAGTTGATGGCGTTAACCAAAGAGAAGGAGGAATTGCGCATCAAGCAAAGTCGTCTGGACCTGCAAATTAAGAAACTGAAGAAGAAATAACTGTACATAGAAAGATGTGCTATGATTGTTAAATGTGATAGACGAAAAATGTAGTTGTTTTATTTTGCTAAGATTGTCAAATGTGATGCTAGATTGTTACTATTTCGTACTTATTATATGACGTTCTGCAATAAAATACAATGATTTATAAGGAAGTATTGTAAAACGCTGGTTATTTCCTTGAATTAGAATATGAAAATAATAATAATGGGAATAATTGTTATGAAAATTAACACAGGGAAAAATTCTAGAACTCAGGGAAAACTCAGGGAAAATAGATTTGGGTAACTTGTGGTCACATTGGACAGTGCAATGTACAATAATATATAGTACAGAATATACAGTAATCTACAATAGATATCGTATACATTCTAAACAACCTCTTCTTTTACAGAAATTTGTAAACATTGAATTTCTTGAAACAATGCAAGTGTCAAGTTGTCAAAACAGACTACACAAGTGCGAATAGATGGGCAGTCTATAAACGTTTTGAATCGGCTATTAAGAGAAGTGCGACTTGCTGAAGTACTCACTCGCACTATTGAAAATAATACTACAAGGAGGGATGCAAATGTAAATATTTCTCTACGTAGTAGGGTTGCTTTTCAATAGCACTCACAGTTTGACTATTTACACAGTTCTCATGTTCAAATTGATAAAATGAGAAATGTTTGTATGTTTTGGTTTCATTGAGTTGATTTTTTTATTATGTGCAGAAGTTTAGTGCAGTAGTATGTAATTAAGCAATGATCACTTACATATTGAGACTAATCTGTGCTATTATTTTGCATTGCAATTGCTCCCAACGCATGAATTGGTTTCTGTTAATCACATTTCAATATCCTTAATATATAGCACTTCAGATCAAATAATGAAGCTAATATGGTTTTGTTCAGAACATTGTCAATTTAGTGTGTACCCATAATGTACATGTTGATGGATCAGTATTGTTCTCAAGCTTCAATGTTATGATTAATTGATTTACGTAAAAAAATTATTATTTTTATTCTACACGTAGTTTAAACTTATATAGATTTTTCGTCTTCAAAATAATTATAAATACCGGCAATTACGTTTAATATTGATACTTTCATTTACTTTTATGATTATGATTCGTCAATTACGTTTTGACATATACATTTATATTCCATATCTATCTTCTAGCGTCTCTGTGCGAGAACTCTGGCATGTTCAACTTAGCTTAAAACAGTCAGTCCCTTCAAGGTCAGGATTTGACAGATCAATTTCAAATATTTGTTTATGAATACAAGAGAAGACAAAATATAAAAAAGAGTAAGTTTTACAATGAGACAATTTATTGACAGTATTGGAAGTAATATATGAAACTCCACAAAAAAAATATACGTGAGTCTGCAAGTATTTTATTCTGTAGTTTAGATTTGTTTATTGTTTTTAGTTATAAAGTGAAGAAAGCTTAGGAGCTGGAAGCCCAAATAAGAAAAATATAATTTTTTGTGAAAAAGTGAGCGAGGTAGACCGGAAATTTCCAAATGCGGGTGAAGAGAAGACAGGGCTATCGAAGCGTGGCCGTGCAGAGCATGGCAGGGAGGAGCAGGGCGGAGAAGGAATACAACAGAAGAGATAGTAGGTCCCAGCGCAGGGTATGAAAAAATGGAATTCCTCTCCCTGTCTAATAATTTACAATAAACCCGAGCAACGCCGGGTACACCAGCTAGTAATTCATAAATTTCAATTATAAACTTTATATTACCACTACTTCGCGGGAATCTATGTTGGTACGCCTTAACAAATTTGTGTTGATGTTATGATATTAGGTTAGACGTTTGTTTCGAGTTACCTGTTTATTTTGTGGAAACTTTTGACCGTATCATAAAGTTACATATTTTCTGTAGTTCTAGGTTTATCTATGAGTATGTTTTGGCATTCTGAGATAAATTCGGAAATACTTCCTGGAAGTTTCGAGAATGAAATTGTTGAAATTTCTGAAAATGTAGTTTATATCAGAAGTTCTATTCTTTCAATGAATGATATTGAAGCATGGAAAGAAGAATTTCAAAGAAACACACAAACCCAGTGGAATTTTTAAAGCCTAAACCAAATATTGCTAAAACCAAACCTATAAATATGGTTTAGATTAGATTGATTGGGTTTAAAGGGCGCTTCAACTACCAAGGTCATTGGCGCCCATGTCAAAGTATTTCTAAAAAATCAATTAAAGTTTATTAAAAGGGTTGCTGGTGCAACTTTCCAGCTAATTTAAAAGCTCATATATACCCTAAAAGGAAACCATCCATTACGCATAAAAAACAGGTAAAAAAGACAAATTTTAAAAACAAATCTGGGGCAGAGAAAATATTTATTGCCCTTATTTATCAGATAAAATTATACATTCCGCTTTCTCTCAAAAAACAAAAAAAGCTTTGAGAGCGCGGAATCGTCATCTCCGAGCACCTCTCGTAGAGAGTTGCCAAGACCATGTCTTCGTCGGCTGCCAACAAATTTCAAACACTGCAGGAGGACGTGTTCCACGGAAAGATCCGCCCTGCATCTATCACAGGTAGGAGGAGACTCACTTCGAAGGAGGAAACTGTGAGAAAAGTGGCAGTGTCCGATACGAAGACGGGTTAAAATAACTTCCTCGCGCCTAGAAGGTCTGGACGAGGAACGCCAAGAATTGACAGAATCCTTTATTGCACTTAGTTTATAGGTGGTATTGTGCCACTCTGTTTGCCACGCTCTAAAGATGCATCGTTTTAAAGAAGCTTTAACATCAGACGATGGTACAAAAGGAATGTCAACACGAGTACTCTCCGTCGCCGATTTCGCCGCCCGATCAGCCATCTCGTTTCCCACGATTCCCACATGGCCTGGGACCCAACTTAGTACCAGGTCATAGTGGTGAGACAAAAGGCGATGGATGAGGTTTTGAACTGATTGCGTCAGGTAGTCTGATGAAGAACGGGAGACAGCTTGTAGTGAGCTGAGAGAATCAGAACAGAGAACTACTCGACGCAAACTCGCTGACTCGATGTATTTTAGGGCTTCAAAAATTGCATACATTTCAGCAGTGAAGATACTGCACTGAGAATGTAGCCGATATGATTTGGTGGCTCTGATACAGTAAAAACTACATGCCACTGTGCCATTGCACGATGAACCATCTGTGTATAAGAATACATGATCTGGATAGGCTATCCTCATGTCCTGAAAATGCATCTGGTAAACAAGAGGGCTAGTCGTTTGTTTGGGAAGCTTGGATAGTCTGAGATCAATATTCGGACGGAGGAGTTTCCAAGGGGGAATGGGGTGACTTGGGGGTTTCACAGGGGTGGGAAGATCAACATTAAGGTCACGCAAAAGATTTCGCAATCGAATACCTGGAGGGTGAGGCAGCGATGTTCGAAGAATATAGGATGTTTCATACTTAGGATGGGTAATTATTTGGCGACAAGGATGATTAGGAAGTCCTGATACTTTAGCACCGTAAGATGCTAATAAGATATCCCGCCTTCTTTTTAAGGAGGGCTCACCAGCCTCGGCTAGAAGGCACTCAATTCGGCTGGTGCGATACGCACCAGTTGACAGACGGATACCAGCGTGGTGTATACTATTGATGGGTCGCAGAGTGGAGGGAGCTGCCGAGCCATACACTTCACTACCGTAATCCAAAACTGAGCGGATGAGTGATCTATATAACCGCAGTAGGGTAGTGCGGTCGGCACCCCATGATGTACCATTCAGCATTCGAAGAAGATTAAGGGGAGAGACACATCTGGTTTGTAATCCACGGATATGAGCACGCCACGTTAGGGACTTGTCAAATGTAAGCCCCAGGAACTTAGCAGATTCAGCGAATGGAAGCTGATTTCCTCCCAAGTACAGAACTGGGTTGCTATGCAGATGGAATATCCTACAAAAATGCAAACAGGTACATTTAGTAGCAGAGAAATTAAAGCCCGTTGACGTGCTCCATTCGTGGAGCTTGTTGAGCACCATTTGGAGTTGCCTCTGTATCACACTGATGCTGCTGGATGAACAGAAGATGGCAAAGTCGTCCACAAACAACGACGCCTTTACAGGTTCTCGCACGGTCGACGCTATACCATTGATGGCGATGGCAAACAGAGTGACACTCAGGACTGATCCTTGGGGGATACCATTTTCAAGGGGGTGACTACGAGAAAGCCTATCACCCACACGAACACGGAAGGATCTGTTTGAAAGGAAGCTTTGAAGGAATAGAGGAAGCTTCCCCCTAAATCCCCAAGAGTGCAGGGTTTGCAGAATGCCATGCCTCCAGGTGGTGTCGTAGGCCTTTTCTATGTCGAATAATATGGCCACAAGATGTTGCCTCAAGACGAACGATGTACAAACAGCTGTTGCCAACGAAGCGAGGTGGTCCAAGGTTGAACGGTTTCTTCTAAACCCGCTTTGGATTGGCGTCAACAGATTTTTGTACTCCAAGGTCCAGACCAAACGCTGATTCACCATGCGTTCCAGAACTTTGCATACGCAGCTTGTGAGAGAGATAGGTCGATAACTTGATGGCAGTGATCGATCTTTGCCTTCTTTGGGAACTGGGACGATGATGGCTTCTCGCCAAAAGGTAGGGATGGTGTGCTCTTCCCAAATACGGTTAAAGAGTCGGAGAAGAAATTGCATGGCCATTTCGGGAAGATGTTGCAGCATTAAGTTGTGAATTTGGTCTGGACCTGGTGTGGTTCTTTTCGCAAGCATTAGAGCAGAACTCATTTCAAACATGGAGAAATGGATATTATAATCCTCATGTGTTCTGCTAGAAAAATCCAAAGCGCGGTTTTCCATTCTTTCTTTGAGAAGAATGAAGTTTGGAGCATAGTTTGCCGAACTCGACATTTTTTCATAATGAGTGGCAAGTACCTCTGCAATGGCGTCTCGAGCTGTGATAACCTGACCATTTTTTAGAAGACCTGGCACAGAGTTTGAGGAAGGATATCCTTTGATTTGACGCACCTTCCTCCATACCAGACGTGGTGGCGTTTGGCAATTCAAAGAGGAGACGTATGACCTCCATGATGCATTTTTACTTTTTAAAATGGTTCTCCTCGCCTTTGCTCTGCACCTTTTGTACTCGATTAAGTTATCCGCGGTTGGATAGTGTTTTAATCTCGCCAAAGCTTTCTTACGAGCACTAACAGCCCTTGAGCAATCCGAGTTCCACCACGGGACGAAAGGGTGTCGCGATTTACCAGTCGACTTGGGGATTGCAATGTCCGCAGCTCGTAATACAGCTTTGTTAAAATGTGCTGCCATTTCTTCCACACTGACAAACTCCTCCTCCGATACACTGACGTTCGCTTGGAATGTCAGCCAGTCAGCACGTCCGACACACCATTGAGGGGGCGCGCCAGCCCACGGGCTAGCCCATCAATGTGGACGATAATCGGGTAATGGTCGCTTCCGTACAGGTCATCTAGGATGGACCATTGCAGAACGGCTGCAAGAGAAGGGCTGCAGAGTGCTAGATCGATACACGTGCTTGAGTTTGTGGCGACGGCGAAGTGAGTTGGTTCACCGGAATTCAGAATAACCAGGTTCGCTGAGTCTATAACCGATTCTAATACACTACCTCTCGGACAAGTGCGGGAAGAGCCCCAGAGAGGACTGTGGGCATTTACATCCCCGACTATCACAAACGGAGAGGGCAGTTGGTTGATCAAACCCAAAAGTTCGTGAGCAGATACACTCAGTCCTGGAGGGATGTAGATATTGCAAACAGTGAGTGTGAGGGATGGAAGGTGCACCTGCACACACACTGCTTGGAAGTCGGTCTGAAGAGGTACCTCTGAAGACAGCAGCGAATCATGAACCAATGAAGCGACTCCGCCATGAGCACGGAGGCCATCATCCACATCGAACCTGAAAGGGGAAAAACCACGAAGAGACAAGGGACGGCTCGGAGTAAGATGAGTCTCTTGGAGACAGATTACAAGACTATTGTGACGGGACAACAACAGCTTGAGATCGTCCCGCCGCGAGGAGTAACCATTTACGTTCCATGACATAAGAGCCATGGAGAATAATTAGGTTTCTTTTTTCCTCCGGCGTTGGGAGCCGGATGATCGGGATTCCGCCACAACGGGAGTTTCATCCGAGGACGAAACCTCCTTGACATTGTCAGAGGGGCTGGGTGCTCGCTCAGTGCGAGTTTCGTTAGGTGTTGTTGCCTTTTGTTTTCTATTGACCGGGTCTGAAGTAGGTGTTCGTCTATCAACTTCCATTGAAACATTAGGAAGAGGTTTGGTCTTCTGCGAAGGCTGAGCTCTTTTTTCAGTTTTCTTGTATTTTGTCGGGATAATCACTCTCCCACCCTGCAGGGGTGAGGTATCCACAGGGAGGTCCAGTGGAGACACCTGACAAGCGAAACTCACAACTTGGGGGATAGCTCGTTCCGTTTGACAACCCGCTGCTACCCCCGCAGTCCTAACCTTCACAGCGGCGGAGAAGGAGCGAGACAGATCAACGGGGTTCCTTGATAGATACCGACGTTTGGCCTCGGGAAATGATACCTTCTCAGCAGCTCGGATCTTCTGGATTGCCCTCTCTCTTAAAAAGGTTGGACATTGTTTGTAATTGGCCGGATGGTCACCTTCGCAGTTAACACAATGCGGTGCAATGGCGCAGGGTTCAGGTTCGTGTGTAGATCTCCCACACTTACCACACACGGGGGTGTCTGCCATGCACCGCTGCTGTGTGTGGCCAAACCTCTGGCACTTGAAGCACCTCAAAGGGTTAGGGACGTACTGTCGGACGTGGAGGTTATAAAAACCGCACGAGATCTTCTCAGGGAGAGTAGGAAGATTAAAGGTCAAGATAAGAGTGGAAGTGGGGATTTCTCGCCCATGCTCCCTCCTCTTGATTCTATACACATCAGTCACGCCTTGGTCTTTAAAAAACGAAACTAGTTCTTCCTCACTCTCCGTTGAAAAGTCTTCGTGGTTGACCACTCCCTTACAGAGGTTTAGTGTAGGGTGTGTGGTCACATCCACCTGGAGGCCGGCAATCTGCTTAGTGTTCATAATTTTCACAACCTGGTCATCTGTACGTGCTTCAAATAGAATGGTACCATTCCTTTGTCGCACTACAGCTTGCAGCTTTCCAAAGGTTTCCTCTATGGCGCGCGCCAAACGAACAGCACTGACAGATTTGAATGTTTTTCCTTCCTCGGCGCATGCCATGAGGAGGAATCTAGGCTTCTTCGGTCGGTCTTCCTCTTTTAAAAAGAAACTATTTAAATCAATAGTTCTCTCTGGACATCGCCTCTTCCTTGCGGAAGAGGGCGGGGGAGACGGTTTAGTATCCATGAAGATGGATTGAGTTCATCCCCGTGGTCCCCACCCACCACGGAGCCCAACAAGGGGACACTCCATCGGAGTGCCAGGGTTGCCACGGGGATATAGTGGGGGAATAACACAGCGCTGCACCACCGTGAATCCCCCCGCTCACCCTGGAGTTCAGTACAAGACCTAGTCCAAGCCGATTGATCGGGAGTGGGTTAGCTCCCGACCGCCCGTCTAGAAGAGCCCGAGGCCAAAGCAAGCGTATTGAAGCCTACAAGGAATGTTCCCCAAAATACGTAACAACGTATCCCTAAGTGCAAAGCAAAACGTAGCACAAGGTGAGTACTGGGGAAACAAACAGACCCCTCAACCGCCAGGACACACATTCCCTTCGACACGGGTCGCCATGCACGGCAAACACATGGGTGGGCGTTCAGCATACAGAGAGCCAGTGAAAAAGAGGGAGAAGAAAGGAAACAGGATGTTATAAAAGAATGAGAATGAATAATGGGGAGAAGAAAAATGACTTGTGAAAGAAAGCAATACTTGAGAGCCCTCCCTGCATCCCCCCGTCAGGACGTGGACCGACCCACCTCGACAAATATGGTGAAATGTGTTTGTTTGTAAGTAGAAACATAACCTGATTATTGCAGTCATGATCTTGTGGAAATTGGATTTCATAAAGGAAAGGTTAATTCAAATAATCTGTCAGCAATTTGAATGACTGATTTTAAATCCACCCATATTTCAATTATGTTTTTTTCTTCATATTCGGTGATTAAAGTCACTACAGAACTGTACATATTACTTTGGTGCCTTTGTGTAAAATCATTGCACATAGCACCTACTAAGAAAGGAATAATTATCTTTGAAACCTGTGATTATAGCTGTTTATTGAAAATGATATTTATCTTAAAAAATTATTCTCATTTTAGAGACATAAGCCAAACACATTATAGAAACAATATTTTTTTGTACTTACTTGGTGTTGTTTTTATACATTTATTTATATTTGTTCATATCAGTATTTATCCTATAATTGAACAGAAACAATATAAATTCTGTTTAAATGTCATTTTCTTTCAGAAAAAAAATTGTGTGTCATCACAGTTCCTTCACGAAAATTCCAAGAAATGAAAACAAAAAAGGTTTGTCACAGAATGCTGACTGTCCAGCTAGCATGACATTGAAGGTTAAGATAAACAGTGTTGCTACTAGAAAGAAGGATCCTTATGTTAAGGTAATAAATAATTAAGGAGTGAAGTTTTACAATTTTCATTCCAGATTATAACACTTTTCTTCCCATCATGTTTTGTACATTCCTCCAGTCATGGAGGCCATTAACATACTATTCAGAAAGTACATTATAATTTCATGTACTTAATTTCATTATTTATTAAATTTCAAGGAAAAAATACACTGAAGTTAAAAAATAAAATATTTTTACTATATTTTCAGAGTGGCTTGTGTGGGATTACTCTTCAAAACAAGCACAGTCATTCCTTAGTAACTGGAGAAACATTACGCTTCCTATCTCCAGATGAAAAAACCAAAGAAGCTTTTTTTGGATATTTTAATAGTGGAATGTGTGTGGCTGAGTCATGCAGGTATCATAAAGGATTATTAGATTTAGAAGAAGAAAATAAAGAACAAAAATTTGCAAGTGGGAGAACAAATCCTACACATAGAACAGTAAGACAATGGTATGATGTATGGAGACAACAGAACTTGGGCCCAAGAAGTGGATTAGGTGTTCTCGATATATGTACGAGGAAGTAATGTCTGATCGTTCTGTCGTTACTTCGCATGGAAACAAATATATGTATCATTCCGCCTTTAGTTCGTGATTGGCTGCCCCTTTCGCGCCGCAGTATTACTCCGATGCAAGCTCGTGTTACGGCACAACTGTCATAACACAATTCCCATGACCGCTTCTTCTACAGTACCGTCGACCGGGGCTACTTTGGTCCTTGCGGGGTAACTTTGGTCCAACGCAAAAAAAAAAAGTTTTTAATTTTTGTACTGAACGGACACTACAAGATAAATGGAATTATTTGGTCTTGAAAAATAGTTTGTACTGTTTTTGAAAGTAATTTCGTACTTTGGAGTAAATTTATTTTTTTGTTAGTGGCAACATTGGAGGTTTTGCAAACGTCTGTTTATACGTGAAAATTATTTCTCTCCAAACTTTCTCTTCTGGAACAATTTGGAAAATAGTTAAATATGAGGTAAGTGCCAAAATATTATCTTAAGTAACCTGCAACAAATGTGTGATAATAGTTTGTTCTTTATTTTCTTGTTTTGACAGTAAATTTTAACGATTTCCTAAATATAACCTAAATACTAGTTTTTCGGGGTTACTTTGTGCCAGGACCAAAGTAGCCCCAACTATTTCTTTTACCAACAAATCTTTTAAAACCAGGTTTTTATTAACAGTTTTTCAAGTGTTACGATCGTGCACGTTAATTTAGTTGTTTTTGTTCCAGTTTGTGACGACAATACGTCATGAGAAATTACAAAACAAAGGCAGGTTCGAGAAAATATGCCGATTATAGTGCTGAGACTTTGCAAGATTGCTTGATGGACATAAAAAATGGAGTAAGATCACAAAGAGATGCAAGTGAATATTATAATATACCAAGAAGCACAATAATAAATAAGCTTAAAATAAAGGAGGTGAAAAAACCTGGCCATCCCACAGTATTCACTCAACAAGAAGAACGTTCATTTGAGGCTCATATCAACAAGTTATCTGAATTTGGCTTTCCTGTTACCGACCTTGATTTGAGGTACCTCATTAAATGTTTTCTTGACAAACAGGGACGTACAGTAAATCACTTTAAAAACAATTTCCCAGGACCAGATTGGGTGTCGTGCATGGCCCGACGACTTCGGGATGGCAAATGAGGCCGCATGAAGGACGGCGTTATTAAAATGGGCAACCATAGCATCGATGTCGTTTGGGCAGTTTTCCGATATTCGTAATTCTTTCTTGAATGTTTCCCACTCAGCTCGGTGGATTAGCCACCGAGGAGGGCGAGCAACGTTCAGATCGGGAATATCGAGGTTGACCCGAATGGGAAAATGGTCACTGCCATGCAGGTCGCCAAGGACAGTCCACTCGAAGATTGTAGAAACGGAGGGACTACAGAGAGCTAGGTCCACGGACGAGAATGTGTTAGAAGCTACGGAAAAGTGTGTGCTTTCGCCAGAATTTAGGAGAATTAAGTTTTGGTTATCTATGATATTTTCAAGTAACCTGCCTCTCGTGCACGACCTTGTGCCACCCCAGGCAGGGTTGTGGGCGTTGAAGTCCCCCACAATGAGAAAAGGTGTAGGCACCTGAGAGAGCACATCTTCCAGTTCTTTTGTGACACGACTTGTCCAGGCGGGATATAAATGTTGCAAATGGTAACAGAAATAGTTCGGAAATTTACACGAACGCAAGATATCTGCAGAGTGGTTCGTATGTCTATTTCTTTCGATACCAAAGAGTTTGTGATAAACGTGGCGACTCCGCCATGGGCGCGGAGGCCATCGTCTACGTCTTGCCTGTAGCAACAAAACCCGCGTAGAGAGATGGAGTGCTCAGAAAGGAGATGTGTTTCCTGCAGGCAGATAACCACGGGTCTATGTATAGACATAATTAACTTCAATTCATCCAAACGAGTTCGAAAGCCATTTATGTTCCATGACAGGAGAGCCATAGTTTCTAGTTAAGGTTTGGTTCAAGGGTAGGTTATGTATCAGGTTTCTTTTTCTTCTTTTTCCTTCTTTGTTGGAAAGTAATGGCTTGGTTCATGCGAGGTTCCTCATTCCCAGCAGAGTCATCTTGACTACTGCTGGAGAGGGTCGCATGTATTGAGACACCACGGTCCCTTGAGACAGGCGACCTAGATCTAGCAATAGGGCCTGTCGGCCTCAGCTTCTCTTGATGTGTTTGGGTGTTGGTTGCAATATTTATGGTTTTTGTTTCCGATTTTGTTTCAGGCTGGACAAGAGATTTGGGATTTGCATCTCCGCCGATGTCATCAAAGGACACCTGGCAGGCAGCATCGCGCAAAGTGGAGGCTTTAGGCGTTTGGGTTTCCGAATTGATTTTCTTATGTTGACCCACGGTGTCAGCGAAACTTCGGGCCATGTCCACGGGGTTTCGCGTCTGGTAACGACGTCGTGCCTCCGGAAAGGAGACTTTCTCAGAGACCCTGATCTTCTGGATCTCTCTTTCTCTTAAGAAAATCGGGCACTGGTTGGAATTAGATGGATGTTTTCCACAACAGTTTACGCATTTTGCCTCGGCGGAGCAGTTTGAGTCATTACAAACCTCCCTTCCACAGTGCACGCAGACTGCGGCGCTCATACAGCGAGGTTGCGTATGGCCAAACCTCTGGCATTTAAAGCAGCGCAGAGGGTTTGGAACATACTGCCTGACACGGAGATTGTAGAAGCTACACGATATCTTCTCTGGTAGCGATGGACGGTCGAAGGTCAGTATTAGAGTTGAGGTAGGAGTGGGTACCCCATTTACTCTCCGCTGAATCCTGTAGATCTCTGACACACCATATGGCTCAAAGAAGGCTTTCAAATTTTCTTCCGATTCGGTAGCGAAGTCTTCGTGGTTTACCACACCCTTGCAGAGGTTTAAGGTCGGGTGGGCGGACACATGCACCTGGAGGCCGGCTATTTCTTTGAGGTCAAGGATCTTGCTGATCTGTTCGTCAGAGCGACATTCGAAAAGAATTGTGCCATTTCTCTGACGGACCACCGACTGAAATATACCAAACTTTTCAATTTCCCTGGCAAGTTTTATAGGGCTGACACTCTTCATAGTTTCATTTTCTCTTTTACTTGACATGACGAGAAAGCGGGGCTTAGTAGGTCTGTCTGACTCATTACAGAAAAAACTCTCAAGATTTACTGTTTCACCAACAAATCTCCTCTTCCTTATGGAAGAGGGCGGGGGGTAGGTTTTTTATCCATTAAGAGGATATCAGATTCATCCCCGTGGTCCCCACCCACCACGGAGCCCAACAAGGGGACACTCCATCGGAGTGCCAGGGTTGCCACGGGGATATAGTGGGGGGTTACCACAGCGCTGCACCGCCGTGGATCCCCCCGCTCACCCTGGAGTTCAGTACAAGACCTAGTCCAAGCCGGTTGATCGGGAGTGGGTTAGCTCCCGACCGCCCGTCTAGAAGAGTCCGTAGCCAAAGCAAGTGTATCGAGACCTACAAGGAATGTTCCCCAAAATACGTAAGAGCACGTATCCCTGGGTGCCAAGAAAAAAAGGAGCACGAGGAGAGTAATTGGGAAACAGACAGGCCCCTCAACCGCCAGGACATACATTCCTTCCGACACGGGTCGCCATGCACGGCAAACATAGGTGGGCGTTCAGCATACAGAGGGGGCCAGTGAAATAGAAGAGGGAGAAGAAAAGCGACTTGTGAAGGAAAGGAATACTTGAGAGCCCTCTCTGTATCCCCCCGTCAGGACGTGGACCAACCTACCTCGACGGGCCCATTTTTCAAAATGATTGACATTTGTGCGAATGGTTCTGGGCCTTAGTAGGTGTATGATTGTATCATATTCATCGTCTTCTATTTCTTCAAATAGTGCAATAAACTCTTCTATATTCGAGCTTCTCCTTTCACAGTAGATTGAATATTACTGCCCACACGTGACTAGGTTATGAATGCAACGTTTAACGTAAAACGCAGCTTAAACGCCCGTATATGAACGTTTAACTTTTATTAGGTTTAAACGCCGTTTGAAAGTTAAACTGATTTGGAGAAGCGCGTCTACAGTTTAAACTAAAGCAGAAACCACGTTTAATTGAAACGCCGTTTAAACTGAGTTGGAGAAAATGGCCCTTAATGAAGAGATTAATAGAACTGAACCAACACATAGTATTCTTACTAGACTGTAACTGACATTGAGGAGCTTATAACTTGAATTTTGTTGTCCCAGTCGCTGTGTCGTCATGCGATTTCCGGGTGGAAGCCTCAGAGGTAAGGAACGGGGTAGTGTGGATACCGTGGTGTGGATATCGTGGTGCGTCTCTCACAGACCATGTAGGTTTCAAGGTCATCTGTCAAACTAATTCAACAGTTCATCGCCTCCTCGCCCCCCGTCACTCCACGAGATACTCAGACTCCTCAGACAATGCTTCAAGGCCGGCGAGTGGATCTATTCTTCACATAACTTAAAACATTAAGAGTTTCTTAACTTGCTTTCTCATTGTCAATTCTCCCTAATTTTCAAAAAACTCTGATGTTTAAGGAATTACTGAAAATATTTAAGCTCTAATAAGAGCTTGATTTGCATGTTAATAGTAATTCTAATAAGAGTTGAGTTGCAATTTAATAGTTAATGAAATTGCACTGTTAAATTTAATATGCTATATGGACCGAGTGTTTTTAGAAATACCAATATGTGGGACCTTGTATTGCGTCACATTTATTGTAAACAGGGTGAATTGTTTAGGACAGGTTAGAACAGGATAGACATTTGTAAATATGGCGGCATAACAACGGTAGACGAGTTGTCGTTAAGGTCAACAAACGTCATTGCTTTGAACCACAGGGCGCGGCTAGTTGACAAAGTAAACTGTTTGGGGATTGACCGAGAAAGCAATGACAGTCTGTGGCGCGGCTAGTTGAATTTGTAAGTAATTGAGGGATTGGCTAGGCATGGAATTTTTTCTGACAAGAAACAGTAGAATGTATGGACCGAGTTTTCAAGGGCTGAAAGAGGGAAATATGGATTCATTCCGACTTATGCCGTGGTGCTGTGCGGATCGTGTGTAGATAATTGATGTTGGGAATTTGGGAATTGTGAACATCTACTTCGGACTATGGTTGTCGGACTTAGAATATTGATGTAATGTGCGGAAATTGGAACTTGGAAATATTTCGAGTGCAACAGCTAGAATTGTGAACTTAGATGAATTTGTCGGCAACAGTACTGGGAGTATTTGATGCAGATATAGTTTGCTGAACTTTAATATTTCAAGTATACGCGTAGAAAGAACTGGGAACTTTTAAAAGGAGAATTAATTAAGTCTTATCAACTTATGAGGCGGTGTGGATCAGTGACTTGAGTACACTTGTGCCAGAACGGAAGAAAAGATGGTATTTGGACCTGGAGCCATCGACACCGGGGAAGATTGAAAATGGTTCTACGCGGCGACATCGGTCGAGAGCACGCGAAGACGGGTACTGTAATATAAGGTTTGAGACTGGTCATGACCGAAAGTTTCGTATTGTTACCAAAGAATATTGAATAAACTTACAAGTTTCTGTGAATAGAAAAGATGTTCATTTTGCCAATTCCAGCAAATGAGTAGCTAGAAATGTATATTTGCTTTTCAGATTCCTCGGCCACTCTCTACAGATGGCAGATCGAATAATCGGCTATTAGTAGGCAATAGCGATTATTTCTCAGAAGACCCATCGACCCAGTTAGGATATTAATTTAATGGAAATAGCAGTTGAAGAGTAATTTTAATAATTGAATTAACGTAATCTTTTCCTGGCGCCCATATTCTCATATAAATTTGGAACGGGTTACGTTGAATTTATATTTAATAATGTTAAAAGGGCAGAGGAAATATTAAATTTAAAAATAAAATCAGTTTGTTTCAATACAAGCTTATTTAGTAAATTTGTATTTACATAGAAATCCGTTCCCTGACATGACGGAGTAACGCTTCTTTTTATACTTCTTTGTCGTTTGAGAGAGCCTGATTTCGGAAGGTTATTGTTGCGGCGATATATGAAGACTCATATCGCGCGCCAAATCGGCAGCGCGGGACGGAGACTTCCGAAGGCAGCAGGGCTACAGACCGGCGTGGGGGCCGGCCAATAAGGCGTGAGCGGCCGGCAGGCGGAACGGCAGCCCCGAGGCGAGGCTACGGCGCGGCGTGCTTCTTAACCGGCCGCGCCGACCAGAGAGGCAGGCAGTTCTGAAGTGTGATCCGGTAGTGACTATTTGTATGGTGTTATCCTGTGCGAACTCGGCTACGTTATTCTGTTTACTCTCTACTGGTGATTAGGACGACCGTGCGCATATCTGTGGGACTTCTTCTGGTTTTTTAACACTGTGGCTTCGTACAACTGACTGCTTTTCTGGATTTTGGTAACCGGGTCGCTGCTGTAAAAGATTGATCAAATAAATGTCATTGTTAACGTGCGTCTTTTTGTGTACATAACAACTGGCGACGAGGAAAAAGGAAGATGGCGAAACAAGTGGCACAATCGGAGTTGGTACAGGCACTGCAGTTCATTCAGCAGCAGCAACAACAATTCATGCAGAGCTTGGTGGAATTACAAACCAAGCAGCATAGACATCAGTTGGAGGCAATAAGAGCAGTAAGTGAAAGTAGAGGCGAGCTTGCGCCGATACCGTTCGCGCCATTTAAACCGCAAATAGAAAGTTGGTTTGACTATGTTGAAAGGATGGAGCAGCATTGGATTTTTTCCGGTGTGACAAAAGAACGAAAACGGGCAGCTTTTTTGAGTAGTGTAGGCTGTGAAATTAATAATTTGTTAAAGAAATTGTGCCCGGGACAGGTAGTGGCTGAACTGTCATGGACGGAAATAAAAGGTTTATTAGATAGACATTACGAAAGGAAACCGCACGTAGTGGCAGCTAGATACGCGTTTTTTCAATGCAGAAAAGAAGAGACTGACACGCATGCCGAGTGGATTACTGAGCTGAACGGGCTAGCAAAAAATTGTGAGTTCACATGCCAGGCGAAGAACTGTAAAATGTCGTATTCAGAGACCCTAATAAGGGATGTGGTAATTTTACACACACCCGAAGACAAGATCAGGATGCAAGCATTGAATAGTAGCGACCCGTCGCTAACGGAAATTCAAAAACTGGCCACATTTGAAGTGACATCGCAGACAGCGAAGCAAATAGCCGCCGGTAGCCAGGTGTACGAGACGTAGGCCGCGGGGACGCGGCGCTGGGAAGGCCACGGCAGCGCTGATAAGAGGCTCGAGCGCAAGATAAGGGTTCGGCCGCAGCCAAGCCGTTCACCGCCGTTATCGAGTTCATCAGCAAACTCGGGGGACGCGGCATGTGATCTCCAGTACAAAGATAAACAGTGCAGGTACAGCAGTGATAGTGACTCAAGCGTCAGTAGAGCAGCAGAAAAAAACATCAGGAAATCTTGCAGGAATTGCGGTAAGTCCCACGAAAGATGGCAATGCAGGTTTAGAGAGGCACAGTATTTCCGGTGCAGTAAGTTAGGACATATCAGAGAAGTATGTGTGCCAGCTAAACAGGAAAGGCGTGGAAGGAGGAAATGGAAAGAGGAAGAAGAAATGGATGTTAATGTAGTGAACAAATTACTGAGTGGTAAAGGACAAGACAGGCTGGTGTTGAAACTTCAATTAGGAAAAAGTGAAGTGAAGTTTTTAGTAGATTCAGGTGCTACGGTGACATTGATTAATCTGGATACATATAGGAAGCTCGGGAACCCACAGGTGGAAAAAGTGGGCAAGCCAGTGTTTGTTTTTGGCAAAGATCCGATTAGAGTGATAGGTAAAGTGAGAGTGCCAGTAGTATATAAAAACAGAAAATCGGAGTTAGAAGTGATTGTTGTAGACAGGTACGATGTGGTGAATATACTGGGACTGAATAGCTTCGAGAAAATCGGACTAGGACTAGGATCGGATTAGGACTAGGATCGGACAACGTGTGTATGTTAGAGCAGCAAAAAGTGTCCACACTAGTCAATGAACTAAAAGAGCACTTCGGCGAAGTGTTCGAGCCAGGTCTGGGAGAGTGTAAAAATTTCACAGCAGAGTTGTTATTGAAGGAAAATTGTAAGCCTAGATTCTGTCAGGCACGACCAGTACCTTACCACCTGTAAGGCACGACCACTACCAGTACAAACAAGGTTGCAACAAGTGGGCTACGCCTTTGGTGGTAGTATCAAAGAATAATGGCAACATTCGCCTGTGCGGGGACTTTAAGAGAACGATCAGTTACAAATCGAGCAGTACCCGATCCCGAAGCCAGAAGACTTGTTTCACAAACTAGCGGGTGAACAACAATTTACGAAAATTGATTTAAAGGATGCGTATTTGCAGATACCCCTTGATGATAAGGCGAAGGAGATATTAGTAGTAACACCCAGTTGGGGCTATTTAGATACAACAGGTTGCCATTTGGGATCGCCTCAGCAGCGGCGATTTTTCAGCGTGTGTCAGAACAGATTACGTCACGAGTTGACGGGTGCATTAACTACCTAGACGACATAATCGTCACAGGCAAGACGACGGAAGAACACGTCGTTCATCTGAAAGACTTGTTAGCATTGTTAAGTGAATGGGGGTTGAAAGTGAACCTAGAGAAGTGCGAGTTCTTTAAGAGGCAGGTGATCTTTTTCGGGCACGAGTTAACTGAGTCAGGGAGTAGGCCAACACAGCCGCACATAGAGGAAATAAAAAATCTCCCAGCGCCCAAGAACATTAAGGAACTACAAGCCCTGGTTGGAAAAGTCAACTACTATAATAAGTTTATAAAAAAATTTTCTTCGGTGGCGGCGCCTTTAAATGCGCTGAGAAAAAAAGGCACAAAGTTTGTATGGTCTCCGGAGTGCGGGGAAGCCCTAAAGAAACTAAAGGCGGCGACAGTAAAAGCGACGCAACTGAACCATTATGTTCCAGGCAGGGTGACAATTGCGACAGATGCCTCGGATTATGGTGTGGGGGCGGTCCTGTCACAGAAGGACGAAGAGGGCGTGGAACGCCCCATCGCCTTTGCCTCGAAGTCTCTGAACACAAAAAAAATTACTCGCAGGTGGAAAAGGTGTTGGCGGTCCTTTTTGGGGTAAAGAAGTTTAATGAGTATGTATATGGATCGAAGTTCCACGTCATCACAGACCACAAGCCGCTGGTCCAACTTTCCCTGGGCAGGAAGTTGCCGGAAGGGATGGTGAAGAAGCTCCAAAGGTGGGCCCTCTTTCTGACAGACTACAACTACCAAATACATTACAGGCCGACGTCACAGCACGCGAACGCAGACGCACTCTCCAGGTTACCAGCGGGGCCAGACGCCGAGTTCGACGAGGCGGAAGAGGTATGCCAACAGATAGACGTAGAAGACTGGCAAGTACTTCAGGAGTTCCCAGTAACTGCAGCAACAATCGCAACGGCGACAGACCAAGGTAGTGAACTAAGGCAAATCAGGGATTTCGTTAGGAAAGGATGGCCGACTAGACTGCTGAGGAGTATGGCTAACTGGTATGGGAAAAAAGACAGTTTGTCCGTAAAGTCGGGAGTATTGTTGTTGGCAAGTGAGCAGGGGACTAGGGTGGTAATAACCAAGGTGCTAAGACGACAGGTATTGGAGCTACTGCATCAGGGGCATTGGCGGATAGTGAACACTAAACAGCTAACCAGGAGACACTGCTTCTGGAGGGAGATGAACAGAGATATCGAGGAGATGATCAAGAAGTGCAACGCGTGCCAAATGCACCAATCAGCACCACGTCAAGATTGGCGTTCCTGGCCCACGCCCGAAGCACCATGGGAAAGGGTCCATATTGACTTTGCGGGTCCATTCTGGGGCAAGATGTGGCTGGTAGTGATCGACGCCCTATCAAACTTCCCCTACATCGTGGAGATGGGAGTAACCACAGCAGGAGCCACGATAGACGCATTGGAGAAGATTTTCGTTACGGAGGGACTGCCGCAAACTTTAGTGTCGGACAACGGGCCCCAGTTTATTTCTGACGAATTTTTCAGTTTTGCAGGGCTAATAGCATCAAGCACGTGTGCGCACCGCCTTTTCATCCCCAGTCTAACGGAGAAGTCGAGAGGTGTGTGCGAACGTTCAAGACCGCCATGAGGAAGGCGAAAGAGGCGGGAACCACGAGGAGCCGAGCGCTCTTGAGGGTCCTGGCTACGTACAGAACGCTGCCAGGACCAGAACGGAAGAGCCCGGCTGAGGTTCTCCATGGCAGGCAGCACAGAACGTTGCTGCCACTACTGAAACCAGGAGGGAAGGTACGGTGGACCACAAGTTCGAGGTAGGAACCAAAAGTTTTTGTACAACTTTTAAAAAAGAGCCGGGCTGGGGGCCAGGGATAGTCATAGGCTTTAAAGGAAGCAAAATGTATGAAGTGCAGCTATTAAGTAAAGTAGTAGTGAGGCACCAGGGGCAGATACGTCTAAGATATTCATTAGAGCCTGTGGACAGAATGGGGAGGAGTTCAGAGGCTGAAAAGAGGGAAAGAGCGTTGAGAGACTTAATAGAGTTGGACCGTTTTCAGGAGCCGACAGTAGAGCCGCCGACACCACCAGAACAGGCATCGGAGGCACCAAGGCGGAGGTCGAAGGGTCATGTTCGGTTTGCACCGTAGACTGCTGGCCAGCTAAAAAGCCGAACTAACGGGACAACTTTTGAAAAATGTCACTGTCGGATGAGAACATACATTTATACTCGATTTAGGGTAGTTTCGTTTCGTTTTATGTTGGCAAGAGTTGTTGCCAACCGTCACACAAATACCCTGTATATATTACTATCAAGCGGTAGGGACATTTTGTAAAATTTAAGTTTGCAATGAAACAATGACTACTGCCGTAGATTTCGCCAACATTCAAAGCCATACAAGTGAAGTTGTGTTAGTTTACGAGTGTTGCTAAAGATTTGCATTTTGCGTTTTGGTGCTCTTCGTTCTTTGCGTTTTATCGTTCAATTTATTTATTTAGTAGTACTAGGCGTTTTTGAGTTTTATTTATTATTTTCCAATTGTTTTCTTTAGTAATAAAAATAAAGTTAATTGAAATAGTTATTGTAGTTCAATATTTGTTGTTGTTAAGTGTCCCTTTAGTATTTCTTGTTTTAGATTAATTATATTTATTATTATTATTTTTTCTGAATTCATTTTAATTATAACTGGAAAATAATGGATAGCCCAACAACATCCGAGTCTATACTTAATTTTGAACCTTTGAAGATAACACGTATTCAAAGTTCTCTTCAAAAGGGAATTATCAATTTATTTTGTGGACTGTGGAAGGAAGCAGTGGAAGAAAAGGTCCATGTTACCCACTCTTGTTTAATAACGCGAGTGGCAAAATTATTACAGGTAAGACTGATTTTTCTTTTCTTTTCTACATCTTATCTTTTAAAACTTACAAGTGTAATTTTCTTAATTAAAATTGGGATGAGTATAGTTGTTAATTATCTTTACCATTACTCATGTATTAATCGTAATAAATCTAATTTTCTTTGTTTCAAGATGTTGTGTGTTTACAGGTGGGTGTAAAGTCAGTTGATAGTATTATCAACAAATATAAAAAACAAGAAGCTCTGACCACACCCAAAAAGACCCGTAAAAGATCCCGTCCAATCACAGATATTGACAATTTCACTAAGGATGCAATTGCTAATAAATTTTATTGTAGTTTGAATTCAGGTAATCAATTAGACTTTTTAATTAGTTTGTTAGTATACAGTTTTATTAATATAAACAATGATCATTTTGTGTTGTTTTATGTATTATTTAACAAGTACCAAGGATTATATTTTATGTAGGTTGTGGTATTTCTATAAGAAACCTGTACACAGAGATTGTGGGAGATGAAACGTTAAATTTTGAAGGCTCTCAGACCTCCTAAAGTGAATAGTGAAGAACATGGGTTTTACTTAGGGAAAGGGAGACAGGTATGCCCATGTGAGGGAGAATGAAATTATAATTTTTAAAAGAGAGTGCTTCCTGAGGAATTACTATAGAAATACAAACTCCAACACACCAAAGGCAGTAATTATTATTATTACTATTACTATTATTATTATTATTATTATTATTATTATTATTATTATTATTATTATTATTATTATTAATAGGGAGTGCATATCTATGATTTTGCATATTTTTGTCTATTGCTTCAGGGCATAGCTAAATGAAATTCCTTGACATGTGGTTAGAATTGGATGCTATGTAGATCAATATGTTAGTGCAATTTGGCAAATATTTCCTGTTGGTGCATATTCATATAATAATAAGAGTATATTTTTATGCTCCTATATTTATTTTGTTAAAAGAGAGACTTATCTCTAAACCATTCCTTGTTGTCATAGAATCTATTTGGGAGCAGTCATTGATTAGAAAAAGCTTGTCACACTGTGTGTTTTTTCTTTTCTATAGACAATAAAATACTTGTGCAAATGTAGGATATTTCTTGATATATTTTTTATACCAAGCAGAAAAAATGAAACAAAACAAACAATGTCCTTAATGAAGGTGCATAATTACTTCAATTATTTCTCCTGAGAAGTGAGCTAGGTTATATTATGTTTGCACAAAAATACATCTTTTCATTCCAAGTATCACATGAAATGAAATATTGTTAATTTTAATTGCATATTTCAGAATTTTTAGGTCATAGATGCATATTTCAAGATTTTTAGGACATAAAAATCATCTCTCTAATTATTATAATTCTTAGTTTTCACACATGTACTTGTCTTGTATATCTAAATGTATATGTAAATAGTCTTGTCAACATTGTTTCAGTTTTTTGTAGCTTGTTTGTAACCTTATTTGATTAGTAGCATTTGTGACATTACTTGTAATACTGGTTTTGGGCAAGTAGCACCGCATCTCTCTCTAAATTCCACATGCATTTTGAATTTCCTTGGCACAATACTCTAATTTTAATGCTGAAAATAACCGTTGTCTTACCTTGAATTTTTTCACAGCAAGAATGTGTATTTAACTGGCAATAAATAAACAATATATTAATCTTGTACTGCTTGGCTGCCTATTGGGAATTATTTGGCATGAATTTGTAATGGAAACTGAAGTATAATATACTTTTGATTTGAATTATTTAACAAGCAATGAGAGGGTTTACTGTGTAATAACTGCATGTTCAGGGAGAAGCTTATAGTAATGTAGTCACAATAAGAGAGTAGATTCAATATTATTGTGCAACTATATATTTAATGTGCTATTTATATTGATTGTGTACATTCCTGTTTAAATAAACATCTTTAAAAAAATCAAAAAGTCATATTTATTACCATTTATCCCAATCTTATGAATCACACCCCATTGAAATGGTGAAAAAATGGGTAAAGAGAAAGACTGTCTCTGGTAACAATGGATAAGTTATTGAAGACTTACTTACACTAATGATGATTTTCATTATTTTTTTTGAACTTATTTTTAAAAGCTAATGAATAATTGAACAGATAAATTAAATGGATGCATTTGCATTGATATTGACATAACTGGACTGTAAGGAACAATTCATTAGATCACTTAAAAACTACCATGTATATCACGTTAATTAACTTCAATAAATATGGTATTTATTTGCGTTCAATAAAACTCATTACTACCAGTTCAAAACGTGAAGGAACTGTTGACACACATCTCAAAAGCATTAATAACATAGAACTATGACCGCAGATAACTTTTGAGGTTGTATTTTTCATTTGCACTTGACACTTTTTAACCCTTCTTAAGCTTGCAATAGCTGATAATTCTTAATTAACTTAATAATTATTCACAGAGTTAATATTCGTTTATAGATGAACATCTCTTTTTAATTCTACCGAAAAACGAAACATGTACTATTGAACAGTGGACAAGACTCGAGACCGCGCGAGGATTGTGAATGACAACAAACAAAACAAAAGCGAGAGACTTGATCAGAGTTATAGTTTCATAAGTTGGCTATTCCGACAGGAAATCTTTCAAGCTGCCATATTGCGAATTTAGTGCGGCCTAATACACGGCCTGGAGTATACACAACGCATTCAAGAGGGGAGGGTGTTGCGGCGATATATGAAGACTCATATCGCGCGCCAAATCGGCAGCGCGGGACGGAGACTTACGAAGGCAGCAGGGCTACAGACCGGCGTGGGGGTCGGTCAATAAGGCGTGAGCGGCCGGCAGGCGGAACGGCAGCCCCGAGGCGAGGCTACGGCGCGGCGTGCTTCTTAACCGGCCGCGCCGGCCAGAGAGGCAGGCAGTTCTAAAGTGTGATCCGGTAGTGACTATTTGTAAAAATTAAACATTTACATGCATGGAAGCACAATACAAACAAATCACACTTTGCTACACATCTTATAAACGCAGGCCACACCTACCACTCAGACTCGGACATTAAAATTCTTGAAATAGAAAATAAATTCTGGAACAGAAGCGCTTTAGAAATCTTTCACATATTTCAAGCCAAGCAGAAATCTGAGGCCCTTCTCAATGAACAAACTAATTTCCCTCTGTCCCCTTTACTAATAATTTTACACACCCCGACCTCACTGACTCCCCCGCCTCCTAAGACATTTCCACGAGAACACTAAACAGACCTCCTCCCACCCCTCGCCGGATCTCCGGAAGGCAATAAAAACCCCGTGTCATGTTTCCTCTGGGCACAGTCGACCGACTTTTGCCGAAAGCAGCGAGGTAAGCAAAGCGGCTCAACTTATTATTCAATTATTTCCCCATCTTTGTAATAACATTTGATATTAATTATTATTACTATCCCCCATTTATTTTATATATATATATATATATATATATATATATATATATATATCAATTTTGTTTTTCTTTCTTTTGAATATGAGAATGTAAATTTCTTCACATATATTTATAATCTGCAATTTGAACTGCTATTATCTGTATTAACTCCCCACCCCGTCGCAATTCATTTTTGCAATCATATAATGTAACTTTCTTTATTGATTTTTTTAATGTTAAATTTGAACTGCTATGTATCCATAAATTGTAATTTAATTTCTATCTTATTGTGTATTTACTTATAATTTTGTTATATCTTTCTGTATCTTGTAGACTGACGATGACGGCAAAGCCGTCGAAAGCCGGCTATCTTAATAAAGCTAGTATGTTGACGAAGATGACCTCTTTTATTTATGATACTGTAATAGAGTTAACATGTACATTACAAGCGGTCCCTGACACCGAAGCCATATTACGTAGATAAACAAAAAATGTTAAAAAATGTGACATGATCTCCTGGTAACATCAGCAAAAAAGAACGTAACGTATTTGTAAATATTCCCACAATATACGGATAGATTGTAGACATAACATAAGATATTCATTAATACAATATGGTGAGTTATCATTGCAGTTATATTCACATTTTAAATGCTGTTTTTTTCTTAATGTTTCTAATCCATAACGAGCGAATCAAAATGAGACAATCGGAAGGCAATAAAAAAGCCTTAAACAATGAACCTCAAAACATTTTGCCTGTAGCAAATGGAGATGTAAATTGGGGACCAGAAGGAAAATAAGAGTTAAACCTATAGGATAATTGCGGACCGACCCAGAGAAGGGCATACCTAAATTGCAGACCGACTACCTGCCCTCTCAGGTAAAATTGAAGGCGACCAGTTGTGACCGTCCGTTTTCCTGATGCTAAGAAAACGTGTCACATGAAACATAAGAGAGCGAGAGAAATGAGCAGTTCGAACGCGCGCCAACGCGGAAGAATACGAAAGAATGCTAACTGAAAATTAGGTTAATAGAGATCGCCACAATAGAACGTGCGAGACCGGTAGTCAGACGAAAAAGAAAGTTCTGAGGTCAGCAGCGGAACTGTGCAGACGTACCGACGACACGCCAGGGATTCGTATTGCAGCGGACTTCAGATCGGCATCTTTTATAAAACTCTTCAGGAAGATAAGAAGAGGTAAATATCTCATTATAAATTAATTTGAACGTTATCTCAAGAGAAAGATAATATGAGACGTTGTGCATCTATAATAGAATGAAGGGAGAGGAGTTTTCGAACATGTGGCAGTAAATTAATAGTTACATTCATTTCTTTTTTTTCAGTTTTATTATTTGCTCTCTTAAATTTCGTGTGCTCGTATAAAAGGTTGATCTCTGGATTTAATGCAACACTCTGAATATCCAGTTAGTTATTAACCGTCATAGTTAGAAGTCAATTAAAATTTATATGCGAGTACGAAAGAATATTAACCTTGTACGAGACGGAGAACACGTTTCTGGTGGGCGACTGAATTTCGACCGGGAGAGCGAGCGGTTCTGCGGAGGGGTGCTACACAGACTTTTCTCAACCCAAAGCTCCGATGCTTCAAGGCCACCAACAGCACCGAGGAGAGGGGAGGAGAAGGCGCAACGGATTTCCCGACGCGGCCGAGAAGCAAAAAGTAAGGTCGTGCCAAACGAACAGTTTTTATATTGAAAGGAGTAGTTCATTTTTAAACGGAAAGCTTATTCTGAATTCTTTACGTAGAAAGAGGGGAGAGTAAAATATTTGCTATACTAAAAGATAAAGAAAGTAGAAGTACATTTGTTTCCTATCCCTAGCACGAGAGGACAGAATCAATCTTTTCTTTTTAAAGGATTTGAAAATGTAAAATTGTAAATTAGTGAATAAGAATCTGAGTAAGAGACGAATTCCAGTATTAATTATTCTCTGAATTTTTTAGAGAGAGAGAGAGAGAGAGAGAGAGAGAGAGAGAGAGAGAGAGTATTTCACTTTAAAGCGGTGTTAATTCAGAATTGCTAGCTTTGATTCTCAATTTGTTTTTTCTGTATAAAGTAATCTTTTTTAACGATTCTCAGTATTGCTGAAAGTGTGTTTATTGAAAGTTTGTGTTATAAATGAAAGCAAGAAGTCGTGTATTTAGTCATTAGAGTGTGTTGGGTCTTTTCTTCCAGCCAGTCATAGTTATTGTGTATTTGATTTTTTTTGAGTGCCATTTCATGTAATTGTCACAACAGCAACTTTTCTAGAATATACTAAAATAAGTGAAAAGTGATTCTAATTCGAGTTTTTTAGTAATTTGCATCCAATCCAAAACGTTCTTCACGACCCTGACTCCCCCCCATTCTTATGTTTTTTTAAAATTATTTGTGTCCACACTGGGACGTCTTACTGAGCTAGCTGACCATACTGCGAATTGTGTTCGCCACCCCCCAAGACGTCTCAGGTCGGGTGCTGGCATTACGGCTTGAAACCGACGCGTGGGTCGCACAGTGCCCAAGCGCAGGGGCGGCCCCCAGGCGGCACTTCTAGAAGCGGCAAATGTCACAATAATAATAATAATAATTATTATTATTATTATCTTGGGGTTAAGTTATTGAACTTTGTTGAAAAATTGTATTTATTCGAGGCCTTATAAATTCCACTACCTAAGTATTAAATATTTTATTCCAGAGAATTAGAGGCGTCTAATAGTTAGTTATAAACAAGCTCAAAAAACAGCCACGATAATCGATTTGGCAGTCGTCAACAACAATCTGGAATCTATATAACTTGAAAATTCAGAAACATGTACCACTGACTCAAGAGCTTCGACATCAATGGAGAATTCAGAATATCGACATACAACCGATAATCATGTCCACTGCAGGATTAATCCCAAAACACTCAGTGCATGCAATTCAAGTGTTGGAATTACCATTTTCATGCGTAGAACAAGTGCGGAAAGCAGTAATATTGGACAGCTCCAGACTAGTAAGAGAATTCCCGGGATGTACGACTGTTTGGGAAACGATTGACTGAAATGTTATTCAGAGTAACATTCATTCGTGTCTTGTCTCTGCGAGATCGACCGAGCCTCGACCAGCAATGGTCAGGTGAATGTTTTTGCGCATAATGCAGAAAGTGAAAAATGTGGAATAATAATAATAATAATAATAATAATAATAATAATAATAATAATAATAATAATAATGTGTGAAGGAGTCACCTTTATGAAACCAAAAACGAGACTCCACAGATCCTGGACAGTACCGACCCATCACATGCTTAAATGCATTCTATAAAATCATAACCAGCTGTCTAAAAATAATTATCGAACAATATTGTGAACAAAACAACATTATCTCGAATACGCAGAAAAATTGTTCTGAGGGTTCATTGGGATACAAGGAGCAGCTGGTGATAGTGTCATTATGTCTCAGGCATGTGACAAGAAACGCGATCTTCATACCTGCTTCATCGACTATAAAAAGGCTTTCGACATGGTCCCACATGATTGGCTTCTGTTCGTTCTGAGAACATACCGTCAACACTGCAGTTATAGACATTCAAGTACACTATGAATAACTGACGTACAACAATTCACATAACAGCAAACACTGATACTCATAACAAAAAGTTTGAAAATACGAGGAATCTATCAAGGTGACAGTCTCAGTCCCTATTGGTTCTGCCTAACAATTAATCCCCTCTTACGTTTATTGGAAAATATGGAAGCAGGATATGAACTGAGAGGCCATGAAAAATGTAAAGTGAACCATCTGGCATACATGGATGATATTAAATTGTACTCAGGATCTCTCCAGGGACCGAAACAGCTTATAAATGTTACATAAGTATTCTCCACTGACATAGGGATGCAATTCGGCATTGAAAAATGTAAAATCCAACGCATCAAGAAGGGCAAACTTATCAATGATACTCAGCATGAAACCATGTCAAAGGAAACGATAACAGCACTAGAAACAGATGAACTCTGTAAGTATCTTGGTATTCAGCAAAATAAGTGAGTCATGCACACCAAAATTAAGGAAGAATTACGAGTGGAATTTGTGAAAAGATTGAAAGGTATACTGAAAACCTTCTTGAATTCACGAAATCTCACTACAGCAATGAATATGTATGCAATACCTGTAATAACATCCTCATTCGGAATTATCAAATGGTCCAAAACTGATCTCGAATCATTGGAGAGACTAATCAGAGTTCAATTGACCTGCAGCAAATATCACCCGAAAAGTGCAGTTCAAAGAGTCACACCCCCGAGGAAGATAGGAGGTCGTGGCATCATCAAAATTGAGAGTCTACACACAAAACAGATTATCAATATACGCGAGTATTTCCGAAACACAGCTGTATCATCCCAGCTTCACACAGTTCTCCAGGAGGCAGATGACAATTACACAGCTCTCAGCTTGAAACACGATATGGACCTCAGACAACCATCCTTTGACGTGGAGATTTAACTATTGAAACAGAAGGCACTTCATGGGAGATATCCTGCAGAGATAGCCAATTCAAATGTAGACGTTATGTCGTACAAGTGGCTCACCATCGGATATCTGTTCCCTGAGACGGAGGGTTTCATGGTTGCAATACAAGACCAAGTTATTGCAACAAAGAATTACCTCAAATATATCGTCAATGACTCGGAGGTGCCCTGCGATAACTGTCGTGCCTGTGGTCAATCTCATGAGACGATACAACATATCATAGCCTCCTCAGTTCTGGTGTCTCCTGTAGGAGACACTAACAATGCATTTTTGAAATTCGTGGTAAGCCATGATGTAATATGTAAGACCGTTTCAAATTAGTACCAATATGTTCCTCGAAGACGCCTCTGGTATCTACATTTGAATTTTCAAGCACAGAAATATTTAGTGGCTGGTCAGCGTAACTTGAAAATGGCGGTTTCAAGAGTGAAGAAACTTACGCGCATTCGTGGAGGTAAGTAATTTTTCGCATAATTTAAGTTAAAAAGGAATTATTGTTCTGGATTATATGACTTAAATTGTTGCTTTATTTATCTATAATATTAATTTTACGGTAACCGTTTTACTTTTGTTGGAAATTACGACCTACTTTCAGTGTATTCTCTAGGAGACATTAGGTCTAGTGCTGGCACTGTGCACCTTCCACAGTACATTTTTCTAAATTTTGATGGCAACTACTTTTCAGGCACAGCATACATAAAACTGTATCTAGGCTGTCAGTTATAACAGTAATAATTACTATATAAGAAACTGTATTTTCTAATGCATTTTTCACATTTGTAGGTAAAGTTAAAAATACTAACTACAGAATTTTTTGCGTTCTCTTTGTTCAGAATGCCAAATTCTTTATCTTTATTATTATTATTATATATTATTTTTAACAATGTATAATGAGAGATATGTTGTTTTTTTACATTGCAGACGACCCTCGTCTTCGTGAGTTCGTGGACGAAATCCTGAATGGAGACATATCAGATTGTGATGTATTTTCTGATGATGATGACGATGCGGTGGATCCAACTTTTATTCCTGAAAATGTTGTTTCTTCATCCTCATCTGACGAAGGGGAAACTTCACATTCATCCCAGATGCGAACATTTCCTGAGAGCCTGACTAGCTCAGCGTCTGTTTCATGTAATAATTCACCTGTTCTTGAATCTCGGTCAACTCCTGGTCCATCCTCTACAGTCTGTAGAATGTCAAAGCCAAGAACAACATGTGAACAAATTTCTCCCTCTAGTGGATCTATGCCTCCAGTTTCAGAAAGCTATTCACCAAGGAGAACATCCTGGAAAAGTCTGACAACAGGTATATTCAATCCCTTACCTCCAGCTCCTCGCTTTGAAGATAATAATCCTGTTGGCATAGAGATGCAGCCACAGGACTATTTCCACAAATACATTCCCAATGATCTCATAACAAAATTAACAGAAGCCACAAATCAGAGATACCTAAGGGACACTGGCAGAAATCTGTATCTCACGGAAGCTGAAACCACAAAATTCTTAGGTTTGACAATAGTAATGTACTTGAAGTATCCAAGAATCCGCATGTACTGGGCTACACAAACTAGGGTGCCTACACTTGCTGACATGTCACGGGATAGATATTTTCTGATATGAAATAATTTAAAGTTGAGGGACGACATGCTAATTACCGATGAAGAACGGACCGAAGACAAATTTTGGAAAGTCAGGCGTATCCTCAAAAGTATTGAAACGGCATGTTTGCTCAATGAGAAATACTCTAATGTTTCCATTGATGAGCAAATGATTCCTTTCTATGGACATGCACCTGCAAGACAGTTTGTGAAAGGGAAACCGAACCCATGCGGTTTGAAATGTTTTGTAGCTACTGCTCCAAATGGTCTTCCTTTGGATTTTTTTGTTAATTCTGGAAACAGGGATCCAATCAATGATGAAAATTTAGATCTAGATGTAAAAGAATTAGATACTGGTGGACGAGTTGTTATGAGGTTGGCGAAACATCTACCTCCAGGTTGTACCTTGTACATGGACCGTTATTTTACTTCAGTTATTGGATGTTCTGCATTACAAAGCTCAATGCCAAGGAACAGGAACACTACGGAAGTTCAATTTCACCAGTAACATCACTTTACAATCGGATGCAACATTGAGAGCTCTTGGCCGTGGTTCTGTTGATGAAAAGGTGAGAAATGATGGCCAAATCTGTGTATTGAAATGGTTCGATAACAAACCTGTCATTATAGCGTCCTCAACTGAAGGAAAATATCCTGAAGATATTTGTCGTCGGTGGTCCAAGAAGGACAAGAAATACATTGAAGTCAATCGTCCTGCTGCAATAAAGCATTACAATGCTTTCATGGGAGGTGTTGACCTTTTGGACAGAATCATTAGTTTTTATAGGATATCAGCAAGGACCAAGAAGTGGACAGTGAGGTTTATCATGCACTGTTTTGATTTTGTCATAGCATCGAGTTGGATAGAGTACAAAAGACATCAAGGAAAGACGTTTTGGACTACTTGAGTATGCGTATGGAACTAGCAGAATGTCTCATCCACAGATCTGTTGATGACCAAGATACCTCCGAATATGAAGCTAGTGAGGCGTCGCCAAAAAAGATTAGGTGCTATGCAAGGACACCACTGCCATCCCACAATCTGACAAAGAACGTATTGCACCTTCCAGAAATACCAATACCACCTTCCAAGAATAGATGCAGAATGCCCGGATGTAATGCAAATTCTGCAAGAATAAGATGCTCAACTTGCAAAATTTATCTCTGCCTTCAAGATAATCGACAGTGCTTTAAATTGTTTCACGAACTGTGAATATTGGAAAGCATCTGTTCTAAAAGCAGAGAACAAGTACTAACATACTCAAGAGTTTCATTAGAATTTCTGAATTGTTATCAGTTTCTATTTTCTCGTTATTTTCATGTGAAATGTAACACAGAAAATGCATAAATAAAGCTTTACAACTCAATTCATAGTAATGCTCATTTGTAGGGACTAAAACCTAATGTCTCCTGTGGGATACACTTACGTTTTGGTAGATAAAAACTTTTTTAACTATTTTTTTCGTGTTCTGTACATTATTTGCACATAAAAAAATTATAAATCAAAAGAAAAAAAATTCCAAAGTTACCCTCAGGACTGAGGAGGATAGCAGGCTGTAGCATACTGGCTCCCACAGAATATAAGCAAAGACATGATATGGTCGGCCGAATTACCCACGCCCAGCTTGTGAAAATTTACGGGTAAGCACTAACACATAACATATCATGCTACAAGTATATCCCACAAAATGTCATAGAAAATGTTAACTACAAGTTATACTGGGACAGAAGTATATTGACAGATCGAACAGTCCACCACAATAGACCTGACATGACATTTTTGGACAAAAACCAGAAGAAAGTATGGTGTATTGATGTAGCAGTCGAAGAAACAAGCAATCTCACCAAAGTATATAAAACTAAAATCCAGAAATACAGGGAGCTGGCACATATCGTAAAGGAGCAATGGAACGTCCGGGAGATCGAGACCATCCCCATAGTTCTCTCAGCAACAGGAATCATCCCGAAGACCTTGAAGTGTTTCCTTGAGCGGTTATCCATTAAGAAGATCATTATCAATCTACAAAATCTGTGATTCTGAGTACTTGCTCTTTAGTGAGGAAATTTCTGGGAAATAATGAGGGGTTCTGAATTCATTGTTTAAAATTTATTTTGATATGTATATAGTTTTTAGCATATATATGAATTCATTGTTTATAACTTATTTTGATGTGTATATAGTTTATTTCGGATCTCTTATTCATCTTACTATTTTATTATATTGTTTACATGAAATAATTCGTGTTCGCCATGCTTTGATAAAACATAATGTCTGTATGGCCGCCTTATGTAGCAGGAAAACTGTGAATAAAGAGAATAATAATAATACTTTATACAAATTTGAACAATTTCATTTCATATTTTGTCGTTTATACGTTTCGGACCGCTCGAAATGAGCACGGAATCTTTCATTACTCATCTGTCCTCTTTAAATTAATGTATCTTAATGACTAGAGCCCGGAAGTTCAGGCATTTATTTTACCTCAAATAGGCAGGCAAAATGGCATTTTTACTAAAATAGGTATTCAAAAAAGGCATTTATTGTAGCTAAAGTAGGGGTGTAAAAGGCATGTAAACAATGAAAACTCACATGTAAAAAGGACTGTAAAAAATAATAAGTAAAATTATTTCAACACTAAAATTTACATTATCACTGCACGTGTAAGAAACAATACGATCTTTTCTTTGCAATTTAATTCCGCATGACCACGCGGTACGGTGACTACGAATTTCTTTTTCTCGTGACGCTGTCTCTTCAAAATGCTATTGTGAACTTCCTTTTGAATCTTGGATTACCAACAGTGAAAACGGAATTATGTTTTTCGTTGCACTTGCGTTACCGCTAACACTGAGAATCATACTGAGCTGTCCCCAAAGGGTCGGTGGTCATAATCAAGGGTAGAATGGGATTGCTCGTGAGCGAACACAGCCTGATGACTGCAATGAAAAAATAAAAAAAATCATGATTGTGATCAACATTTAGATTTTTATCGCAGTGTCTACTTCCACAGAAAGAAAAACACTACCGTGCCTTCGAGTTGCCCAGACTTGCAGGTATCCATCTCCGAGATCGGTGCCAGGAGAAAAAGTTAAATAATTAGGAAAAAGGCAAAAATAGGCATCAGAAGTTAAGATAGGTAAAAAAAAAAGGCAAAATGAAATCTTCTAATAATGAGGAAAAGGCAAAAATAAGGCAAAATGGCAAAAATAGGCAACAGACGCTAAAATAGGCAAAATAAAAATCTACTAAAACAACACCAAAAGTACAACTAAGTGATTCCTATTGTTAAAAGTCATAAAATAGTAACAATAACAAAAAGGCATTTTGCCAAACTTCCGGGCTCCATTAATGACATATTGCTCATTGTAGCGACTGACAAGACAGTCTATACTGACTTGTAGATTTACCCCGTATTTTATTTTGTTCTTAGATTGTTTATGATTAATATTCAAGGAGAATCACTCCTATCGCATAGGGTTCAATATTGCATAATAAAATAAGCAAATTAGATTACAGTACGGATAAGTCCCTTCAGGGAAGTTTGCGAATAATTCTTTTTGACAATTCAAATCTTATTAATCAAAATTAATCTCTTTGACAATTCAAAAAAAAAGTTTCAATCGATGAATCATCAATCGTCCCATTCACATTCATTTAATCATATACTTGTATACGTATGCGCTTTCCAAACTGATTTTAGTGCCCATATGTACTTGTAGTGGTTAAGTTATTGAAATTTGTTGAAAAATTGTATTCTTCAAGTTCTTATATATTCCACTACCTAGGTTTTAAATATTTCTGCTGTGTGCCACAGCAATTGTGCCCTCGGGGACGAGCGAGGTGGGCGCACTTTGCGGCTCAGCCGGGTTGCGGCCCACTGTGACCGCGGAGCGGTCACGTCAGACGCGCGGCAGGAGAGAAAGTGAACAGTTCACGAAGACGCCACGCGGAGCAGGGCGGGCGACAGCGCGCCCCGAGTGCACCGAACCGCAACGGCGATGCGGGCACAGGAGGAAAGCACCGCCCCGCGCTTTTACCGCCTGCAGCGGTGGGAGGGGAGAGACTCGCCTCAGGGCCTCGCGGGGTATATCCCTTTAAGCCCTGACCCTACGATCGTGAGGGTGTGGCAGCATTTGCCTATTGCCCCTGAAATATATTAGTACGTTACAAACGCCGGAAAGCAACGATCGTGAGGGTTTCCAATGAGTGTGCACAACGAGGTACACGGCACAAAATGGCGCGAAAACTGCGTATAGAAGTCACGGAGCATTTATATTGATTTCGATGTGAGAATGCTTTGCAGCAGTTGAGAAGTATCTGTCGAAAACAGGTAAATATTATTTTTTGGCTTTTTGCTTAGATATATTGTCTTAAAGAATATGTTTATAAATGCAGAAAAGAATGATACATACGGTTTAGAACTAATAATTATTTTTTCAGACGTGTTATTTAGCGACTATCACGATCGTGAGGGTTAGGGAGTAGAGACGGTCAAACCAGTGTTTATTCTCTCTCGTTTCTCGCACGAGCTGTGAGTCATTCTCGCTGGCAAAAGAGGGGGGAAAGGGCCGTGGAAGGGGAGCCGCCCAGCCAAGGTCGAGAGAGTACACCGTCGATGAAGATTTCTTTCTCTTCGGGAGGGAACGAGAGCCGCCGATCACGAGATTCTCGCTTCTCGTAGGGACAGAAACTTCTCTTAAGCAGTCCAAGCCAGCCGCGCATCGGAAGAGACTCGTGGACGCTTGGGGAAAATCGCTTAGTGTTAGTGAAAGTTTGGATCTTTTCAAGCATTTTTACTGGAAAAATGTCGATAACAAAGGATATTGTTATTAATAAATTAATGGAAGGAGTATATGTTCTCCGGGAAAGACCAGACCTCAGTCGAGGTAGCAGCAGTTGGGATAATTTCAAGGTAAACATAATAATGTATTACTTTTTGCTTGATAGCACAAATGTTATTAAGGCAATTACTATGAGTCCTAAGTTTTATGTAGTTATAATACATCTTTTTTGTCTTTGTACGTGCATATGGAGTTCAGAAAATTCCAACAAATATCGAGTACTCATCTTCTTACGATAAATAAATTTCATTAACATAATTAAACAATTACACTCCTAACGTAATACTCAAACGTTTCCTGGTATACTCAACATTTACAATATCGCCGATGCACAAGAAAAGTAAAATAAAAACTGCCGAGATGGCTCAGGGTAACAATTACTGACACGGCACCATATTTAAAGACCAACATCGATATTTTAGACATTGATTTGTTTAACACATTAATTTGTTTTGTGCTCGATCTTTTTGTGTTCGAACGAAGCGAACGATGTTTGTACTTTCTGCTAGCTTATCTCTCGCCGGAGTGGTGAACCTGATGCCCTGTTCACTGCCTACGATTTGGCTCTTATCTCGCTCGGGGAGAGGTGGCGAACGCATGCCCCAGAGCGTTCTTCTTCCCATGACCTTCTGCGGCAAAGTGAGGAAGCTCTGACCCCGTGAGGTGATTCTGAGTGCTCAGGGTTTCGGGATCAGATTTGTTAATTGTTTACATATTACTTGTAACTTTTTTTCAGTTAAATCTTAATTATATTTAATAAACACGGCCTCTGTCACATTAACGTCTCATCCGCGCTTACATTAATGTTAGATGTTAATATACTTTTAAAAACACTTTCATAAACATTCATTTTAAAAACATAATTGTTTTGAGGCTGTTCATTATTCATATCAATGTTTTAGTATAAAACATTGTTGTTTTGTTGTCGATGTCGTATACCTACCCTGCAAGGAAAATTCGATCCTCCAGCAGCCCTGATTGGGTAGTTTTTCGGGTTTTTCTCCAATAACAGGTGAATGCTTGTCCAGAACCTAAATCGGACGGCGAACTTTTCTACATCATCCTTGTCGTCTACCCCATCCTCACACGTATACTTACATGCACTACACAACCACACATGCCTGGAGACCGGTTGGAAGCTTAGTGCTTGCCCCACATGGCACCATCTCTCGAGATATATAGTACACCACACATACGGAACTAATGGCTATAGAAGTTGTCTCTCCCGAAAACAATAATCAATTATATCAAAAGAGTGAAAAATCTCATTTTGCAAAAATAATAATTTTAATCTGAACGGAGTCAGCAACAATCATGAATTTATTTTTATTGCAATGACATTTTTCGACTCCTGAAGATATTACTGTAACAATGCCTTCCTCTCTCTCTCTCTCTCTCTCTCTCTCTCTCTCTCTCTCTCTCTCTCTTCTCTTTCTCTTTTTTCTCTTTCTCTTTTTTCTCTTTCTCTTTTTTCTCTTCTCTTTCTCTCTCTCTCTTTTTCTCTTTCTCTTTTTCTCTCTCTTTTTCTCTCTCTTTCTCTCTCCCTTTCTCTCTTTCTCTCCCTTTCTCTCTCTCTTTCTCCATCTGCCGTACTAATGCACGAATTCGAAACATAATAAAACAATAAATTCAAAATTCAGTTAATTAGATAAAATTAACGTGTGAGTAATTTGCATAACGCAAATAAGTGCAAGTAAATATCTTGAAAGTAAAAGCTATCAATACAGTACACTCACAGAATGTTTATAAATAATATACATGAATGTAATCTTTAATATATTATTTCCAGATTGTAATTGAAAAGGAGACAAATGCCCCTGTTGGCTATGCCCAATGTCAGAGAGAGGGTTGCCAAGCCCTAGTTGTGTACAAGGGTAGCACCACGGGCTTGATAAGACACAAGTGCAGGGAAATTAGACGACCCTCATCAAGCACGTCAGTTTCCAGTGCAGATAAAGCGGCGATTAGAGACAAATGTGTGTTAATGTGTGCAACAGATCTCCGCCCCTTTAGTATTGTCAGTGGCGAGGGATTCATAAGTTTGTCTCAAGAACTAATTAACACAGGAGCCAAATACGGACAAATCAATGCGGAGAATGTTTTACCTTCGCCAAGAACAGTGTCTCGTCACATCAAAGATATGGCTGAGCAAGTTAGAGGTGAGATTATTCCTAAAGTGAAGGATGCCATAGGTAAGTCGCAATGTGCAATGACGTGCGACCTATGGACTGACAACTATAGAAAAACTCATTACCTGACTGTCACGTCCTCTTATGTTGAAGAATGTGAGGATAAATGGGAGATACAGAACAATGTACTCCTGACGACGATGTTCCCAGAGGTTACAAAAACTGGTGAACACATTCTTAATGAAATTCAGGAACAAATGTCAGAAATTCAAATCACTCCTTCAGAGCTTAAGGAAGTTAAGTTTGTGACTGATCAAGGACCAAATATTAAAAAAGCTCTAGAAAACCACAAAAGATTTCCATGCGTAATGCACTGTATCAATACAGCATTAAGGCACACACTGAACGAAACATTTCTGAGTGAAGAGGTTCCAAACATATTTTACTCCATTCAGACCGCCCGCAAAGTTGTGGGATTTATGAAGAGGTCTGGATTAGTCACAAGACTAGAGAAAACACTACTTCCAGACATCGAAACTAGATGGAATAGTTTATATAATATGCTAGATTCATTCCATTTTCAGAAAGATAGTATAGAGACGATATTGAAGGAAGCAAACAAGCAGGAAAAAATGACATTTTATGACAGTGAAATAATGGAAAATGTGATTATGTTTTTGAAAATATTCAAAGAAGCTACGGACGATTTAGAAGGTGAAAAAGAGCCAACCCTGCCATTTGTAGTGCCATGGGTCTTCAAACTTTTAGATGCGTGCCAAACTGATGATGACAATGTAGTATTGAGGAAGCTGAAGGAAAGGGCAAAGCAGTTTGTAAAAGAAAAAGTTCTGAATGAACTTAGTGATATTCATTATGTGGCCACTTTCCTTCATCCCTCTTTCAAAGAACTCTTAGTTTTGAGCGAGGAAAAAAGGGAGAAAATCCATGGCACTATTCGTCAGATGCTAAATAGCGTCATAATAGAGGAAGCGACAGAAGACCTCTCGCCCTCCCCAGCAAAGAGGTTCAGCAATTGGCGTTCACCCGCCTCAAAACGCAAGGACGAGCTAGAAAAATATATAAACATGGAGGGTCCACCAGACTGTAACAACCTCCTGACTTGGTGGAAGGCAAATGCAGGCGCTTTTCCTAAACTCACCAAAGTAGGAAAAGAAATATTTTGCGTTCCAGCAAGCAGTGCAGCTAGCGAGAGAAATTTCAGCATGGCAGGTTTAATAGTTACAGAGAAACGAAACCGCATTGATCCTGATAGGGTGAATGATATCTTGGTCATTCACAAGCAAGCACTAAACAAAAAACTTCAGTTATCTAAAAACAATTTTACATTTTTTCTATCTTGTGATATTTGTTTTAAAACTTTTTTATTTATTTAATGTATTTTTAAATTAATAGTTGTCAATTTTGAGAAAAAATGTAGTAAAGAAAAATAAAATGTGCGAATTAATTAATTATGTTTTAATAATCAATTCTGAAGTAAACATTACACTTCTGATTCCTCCCATAAGAATATCCGATAAGTATATTTATTAGTGTTCTATTTTAATTTTTGATACAATTTGAGTTATCAAAAGAGGCAATGTTTTGTTGAGTTAACAATACGAATGACAAAAATACTAAAGCAATTATGCAATATTCCAGTAAAAATGCTTTATGCGAGCTGAAATTGCAAAATTATTTTTCATTTCGCTTTATCACATAACATTTTCTAATTAATATTAAAACGGAGCGAGCTTATAAAATTTCTTAAATATTTTACAAATTGCCATAAACTCTGGTAAAGTTCAGAGCGCCCTGAAATGCTTGCTTCTAAAATGTTAAAGAAACAAATCATATCGTCTTTTTAATTGTCTCTGAAAGACAATGAATGTCTAACAGAAATAAATAAATTATGACATCAGCGTGGGTCACACTTGATAATAACTGTGTTTTTATTTACATTTTATGAGTAAATCCTGTTATGAATTCTAATGTGGTTTGTCGATATTCAACTGGCAAAATGTATAGTATAATTTATAAAAAAGAAAGAAATGTTTAAATAATAAAAAATAGCGAACGTTAGCGATTTGGCATAATTTAAGCAATAAGATTTCACGTTTTGATAAATAACAAACCATGGCAGGCAGTATACTTTGGAAGACTCTTTTGTCGTTTCCTTATCACCAGGGAACGGATTTCTATGTAAATACATATATTCTAAGTAAGCTCCTATCGATACTAATCGTCCCTGGCTGAGGGGTCAGAATGTTCCGGGAGGTGAAGGGGGGGGTTAGGAGGCGATGAATGAACTATTGGATTTGTTTGACAAATGACCTTGAGACTTCGACGGTCTGTGGGAAACGCACCTCGTGTCAGTATCCACACTACCCCTTCTCCTTCCCTCTGAGGCTGCCAGCTGAAAATCGCATGACGTCACAGAGTTGGATATCAGTTTAACTTCGTATACAGCTCCTCATTGTCAAGTACAATCAGTCAGAATACTGTGTTGGTCCAGTTCTAGTAATCTCTCTTTTAACCAAGTGTGAAATGTCAAAAGTAGCACAATCAGCCAGTGTGAAAATAGAAGTTACATTTCAGAATTTAAAGATGAAGGTTTATCAACTAACAATAAAATATTATTTTACCATAGTTATTTTTTATCATATTAAGTCCATATTTAACTCCATATTTTGATAAAAATAACTGCATTATATATTTACATATTTCATTTATTTTTAGTCCGTATAAATCCGTTCCCTGCTTATCATTATTAGTAAGGGCAACATCTGTTCAGAGAAATTCGATGAGTCTGCAACGCTGTATCGCATGTCACCAACCTTCGCGCCCGGGCGAGACCTTGAGCGACCTCGTGTCGACGTCTGCGAAGACCGTTGGGACGCCCCTCCGTCTGCCAGCCTGGGCTACGAGATTCTCGAGTCATCTCGCTCTCGAGAATGCCTTCTCGGTGAACGGGATTCTCGTTGGCCCCATTCTCGTTCAGCCTTTCTCGCTTACGAGAACGAGAGAGAATATGCGGCAAATGACCGCCTTTAGTTAGGGGTGTACTGTTGTACGCTGCACTGACGAGAAGTGAGGTTAGGATATTATTATTATTGTGTTATTAGTATTAAATGCTCACATTATTCGTCAGTGCTTGATTAACAACAAATATAGTTATAAAATGAATATATGAAAGTATTTATATCACTGATTTAAACTAATACAATGTTATGTTTTAGATGTCGAAAAAAGAGAAGGTCCTTCTCACTGATGAAGAAATATTAGAAAAGCTATTGGATTCGGATTCCGATTTGAGTTGTTTGCCAGATGATGATGATGATGATGATTCAGATATTTACATGCCCCAACATGATGCTGATTCTGACTCAAATGTTGAAAATGAAGAAGCAATCTTTGATGAAGACACACCAAGTGCTGTCGTTCAATCTGCATCTACGTCTAGTAATAACACAGGAGATTCTATTCGTGGTAAGAGGAAATATTGCAAAAAGGTAAAAGAAAAGGCATGCCACTTGACATGGCAAAAAACTGATCTTCAGAGTGTTGCTCATCCAATTCGCCTGGTACAAGATTCGGAGCCGGTGAAAACACCTCTGCAATATTTTATACAATATTTTAATGATGATTTCTTTGAGCAATCAGCTGTTTTTACTAATCAGTATAGTGTATTGAAAACGGGAAAATCACTAAAGACAAATATCCAGGAACTAAAAAAGTTTTTTGCTCTCAATTTAATAATGGGATGCATTTCTTTCCCAAGACTGAGATTATATTGGCAAAGAGAATTCAGGTATGCGCCTGTATGTGACAATATGTCAAGAGACAGATTTTTGTCTTTGAGACATTGTTTCCATGTGGTTGATATTAGCAAACCACCCCACGACATAAATGAAAATAAATTATGGAAAGTGCAACCAGTAATAGATGCTTTTCGGAATGTGTGCCGAGGACTCCCTCGTGAACACGTCACATATTCAATAGATGATCAAATGATACCGTTTACAGGACGTTGTCCTGTAAAACAGTATGTGAAAAACAAACCCAGACCAGTGGGATTAAAAATTTTTGTTTTAACGTCATCTGGTCAAGTACTTGATTTTGAAATTTATCAGGGTGAATCGACAAGATTAACCCACAAAGACCTTGGACTTGGTGCTTCTGTTGTGTTGAGATTGACGGAGACTTTGCCGCAAGAATCTTGTTTATTTTGATAGGTATTTTACGACCATACCACTGTTAGAAAAGTTAACTGAATTGAAACTGTATGGAAGTGGTACAATTCTGCCAAATCGCATTAAAAATTTTCCATTCACAGAAGCATCGAAAATGCAGAGAGGGGAAGCTATTGAGCATGTACGAGAAGATGGGAAGATTTCTGTTGTCGAGTGGAAAGACACAAAGAAATTAGTGATGGCTTCAAACTGTTCAAGTAACTGAACAAGTAATTGTTCATTTCATTGACTTGGCTGCAGTAAATGCATGGACTGAGTACATGAAACATGCTCAAGTCGTACAAAAAAAAGCAAAGAAAAGATCTCTTAAAATTTAGATTAGAGGTTGCCGAAGGTCTGCTAGCAGCTCCGCCCCAAGACCGGCGCGTGCTGAGTGACAGTGAAGAGAGTGATAGCAATATCCCAATACTCAAGAGATCAAAATTTTATAATCCACCTGCAAAAACACCATGTGATGACAAAAGATTTGATGGTTTTAACCATTTTCCTGTATTTGATGACATTCCTGCCCCTCGAATGTGCAGATACGAACACTGCAAGAGTCGAACAAAAATGAGATGCGAAAAATGTAATATTTATTTATGTACAGCTAAAAATAAAACATGTTTCAAGGATTTCCATTTTAAATGAGGTAACATGTACCATTTAAATTAATAAAATTGTGACTTTTATAAAAGAGTTAATTTTCTCAATTAATGCCCAACGTGAGGGTGCCCTCCCCCCTAACCCAAACCACAATATTTTTTTTTCTATTTTTCTGGTCTCTGATATTGACATACGACCACAAAGAAACAGTAAAAACTGACTTTGAAAAGAAAAAAAAAATATTCAGGTCTTAAAGGGATATAGTGCCCGGGCCGAGGCGATGGTGTGTTGTCTACCGTGTGGAACAGTGACAGTATCCTGCAAGTGATTGTGAGTTCAGTGGTGTCGACGTGCTTCGTATCTTGTTTATCTTCTGGCGAACAGTGACTTCGGCGACATTTTGGGTACATCTTCTGGGAATTTGGTTCATGACACGGCTTTGTATATTCGAACTGATTTTGGATTTCTGGCTTGATAGCAATAAAAGATTTGGAAAAGAACTGTTGTTTTCACCCTGACTTCCTTGTACACAACAATTTCATTCCAGAGAATTCTTAAAAAGTACGCGAATAAAGTTAAAGGCAGAAGTTTTGTTTTTAATTCTAATAATTATATTAACCCGCCGTTGGTCACGCTGTGAGAAATCTCACATTTCTTCATTTACTTCAGTAGCAACGACATTTTTCAACACAGGGAGATAACGCTGTAGCAATGCCTTCTCCCATGACTCAGCTCTCCACCCGATCGTCATTCTTATCAGTTCGGCGAAAGGAATCAATCTGTCAAGGTGCTGATAAACGCAGCGCGTCCTGGGAGATAATTTCTCACAAGCGAGCAACCGCGTTATATTGCGACATCAGTATAGAAGCGACTGTTTAGAATTGTTGATCCCTGTGATTCTTTCCCGGCGTCTTGCTCGTTTCGTGCTTGCGTGAAGATCAGAGAAGTTTTAGAACTCATCTTTGTTGTGTGTTTTTTTATATCAAAGGTATGATCATACCTTATATTAAAGGTACGACAGAATATTGTAACGTAGCTGCCAGGTGTGAAACGTGAGTGCAGAAACTTGAAAACTGTTCTAGATTGTTGGAAAGTGTTCTTTACTGATACTATCTCTAATATTGTTGCGTACACTAACGTAGAATTAGATCGAATGGGATCTTCATATTCACGAAATTTACGGGACTGTCCGCGAACAGATTTTGAAGAAATGTCGGGTTTCTCGGAGTTCTGTATCTTGCTGGGGTAAAAAAAGTTGCAACACCTAAATACAGATGAACTGTGGGCCACTGGCGGAACTGCACCTGACTTTTTTATTGTAGCAATAAGTAAACGAAAATTTTACACTCTTTTGCAATCAGTTAGATTCGATGATAAACTAACAAGGGCGCAAAGAAAGAAGGAAGACAATTTGGCCCCAATAAGAGAAATATTTGACCGGTTTGTAAATGCTTGCATAAGTAGCTACAGTCCAAGTGCATACACCACTGGAGACGAAATGCTAGAAGCATTTAGAGGACGATGCAAATTCAGGCAGTACATCCCGAAAAAGACTGCTAAGTATGGGATAAAGATATATGCACTTTGTGATGCAAGAACATTTTACACGATCAATATGGAAATTTATTCTGGAAAACAACCTGAAGGACCATATCAGATTTCCAATGATGCCAGAAGTGTAGTTTTGAGATTGATACGTCCAATTGACAACACAGGAAGAAATGTGACAATGGACAATTATTTCTCTTCGGTATTGCTTGCTAATACTTTACATATGAATAATTGACTGACAGCTGTAGGAACTCTTCGAAGGAATAAACGAGAAATTTCTCCAGAACTTGCAACAGTAAAAGGTAGGCCAGTGCACAGCGTTTAGTATGTTTGATTTTGGACAGAAACCAGGAAATCGGAGTCGTATTTGCTCGTATGTTCCTAAGAAGAACAGAAATGTATTGATTTCTGCTATGCATGATGATGTGATCGATCCCAAATCTGTAGACCAAAATAAACGGGAGGTAATAACGTTTTACAACCTTACCAAAGGAGGTGTAGACGTTGCTGATCGCCTCAAATCAGAATATTGTTTCAAGAATAAGCAGACGTTGGCCCCTCACAATATTTTTCAGTTTGATGAACACTGGAGCAATCAATGCTCAGATCATTTATAAAACAAATACCAATGACATGATGTCTCGCAGAAAATTCCTGACTCAGCTCAGCATAATTCTTGCGAGACCTCACATGTTGAAGCGTGCGTCAATAAGTAACTTGTCACTTCGTTTGAAGGACAAAATTAGAAATGTTACTGGGGTTGAATGTCCACCAAATAATGAAAAGGGGGATCTTGAAACAGAAAATAAAATGCGCTTATTGTCCAAAGAGGAAAAACAGATATACGCAGCATCGCTGCAATATATATGCTCTCATGCCCTGTGTAAAGAACACACAGCAAAGAGTGTTTCCCTGTAATGTATGTAGCTCTGAGGAAGCTTACTGTAGTTCTTCATAAATATTCAAATTTTCTATTGTGTGGATTTTTTAAAAATGTATTTGTCATTATGATTTATCTATATTAAATATATTGTCTTAAGAAAATATGCCTTCTTTATGACTTTAATTTATTGTATGATTTTGTTTGATTTTCATTCCTTATACTTCTTGTGTTGTAATGAAACAAATATAGTCAGTAAGACATATTTACGCAATTTTATCTCTATACATGTTAAACAACTCAATAACAAATATATTAGAATATTAATGCATGTGTCATCCATAATAAAGGAATAAATACATCATTAACGGATGTTAGAAAAAATTCGAACACGCAAGAAACCGCGTAACACAATTAAGCGTCAATTCAGAAAACCACTTCGATTAGAGCCCCCGTCGCGAACGGTTGTGCCAGCAGCGCTCCGCTCCGTACAGAAAAGCTCAAGGCGAACTAGTCAGCGGCGAGCTCTCAATCTGCGAGGGCCGCCGCGCTCCGGAGTATTAAGAACCTAAATTGTTTTCCGTGCTACAGTAGAAAGTGTTCAGTGTTTACAAGTGAAACTAAAACGTTTCCTTATCAGTATTCTCATACTGGGGAATTAGTGAGAGGTGCAATGGAAACTGTTTAAAGCAATGAAACACCAACCCATCAACAGTCGCTCGAACACGCCCCAGGTCAACTTGAAGTTCACAACTTCCTCAGCAGCAGGGTTTTCAACAGCAACTTCCACACGGAATTCCGCCTCTACCGCCGCATCAGCCACCAACCAACCCCTACGAATTACTAGAAATCGGCCAGACCACCAACCAAAATGCTCCAACAATGGCAGGCAAAAAACGGGAAGGCGACTTTACAGAGGACCGTGAGAACTCCAAAAGGTCAGTACCAAACAACAGGCCAGCTAGTGGCAGTGAAAAGTGATTGTGAGCGTACCAACAAATAATAAATATGCAGTACTCAGCGACCTAGACGATAGTGAAGATCCAATTGAAGCTATCTTGGAAAACGTATTTGAACCCCCCCCCCCCAGTGTTCATTCATAATGCACACAACCATACTTTATTAGTAGACGATTTGAAAAAGTTTATGACTTCCCAGTTCTGTACAAAACAACACCAAAATAAGAAAAAAGACCCATCTAATAATAGAATTATTATAGATTCAACAATTAAAGTTCAGCCTACAACAATTGTAGATTTTAGAAATCTTGTCAAATTTTGTAAGGGAGAACATCTAGATTTCCACTCATTTAGAGACCCAACCAACAGCCCGCTAACGGTAATATTACGTGGTGTACCAACATGCTATTCTGACAAGGAAATATTCGACGAACTTAATCGTCTGAACTTTCCGGTGCAAAAAATTAATAGACTTTACGAATTTCATTCCCCCACCATCCCGTGCGCGATCAAACTTTTAAACAACGACGTGGCAAAAAACATATATAAGCTCAACAATCTCTTCAATGCTATAGTTAAAGTCGAGGAAAAAAGGAAATCGGTATTCCCAGTGCAATGCAAAAACTGTCAACGCTATGGTCACTCAAAAAACAACTGTGGGAGCGAGTCTCGCTGCGTGCGCTGCCTTGGCAGCCACCATTACGAGGCTTGCCCTTTGCCTACAAACGCGCCACCCAGGTGCATAAACTGTCTCGGATGGCACCGGGCTAATTACAAACAATGTCCTAAATTACGTTATAAAGGTCATACCTCAAGTTATGCTGCCACGAACTTTGATACCTTTCAATAGCCTCGACTACCGATACCTCAAGCTGCAAGGCCCGCGCCTCCACCAGTTTTTGATAACACTAACTTTCCTTCACTACTATCAATAACCCAAGAAGGCAAAAAGCAAACACCCCTCTTTACGCGCAGATGGCTTCACCAACCAATCCCATAGATTTCACCACTCAAATAGTCAACAATGTTATCTCTCAAGTCATGGCAATATTAGTTCCACAACTTCAATCTTTAATAAATTCAATAACCTCCTCGTTATTACCCAATGGCTCTAAATAAATTTAGCGGTCTAACACTCCTCAATTGGAACTGCAATGGAATTGAAAAACAGTTTGACTACTTCTCTCATTTCTTGCGTTCAAATAAGATCGATATTGCCTGCCTAACTGAAACTCATCTCCGCCCCTCCTCAAAATGCAAGCTAAAAATCCTGGGATACGTATCCTACAGAAATGTCCGGCTACGCGACAAAGCTGCAGGTGGAGTAGCAATTTTAATCCACAAACGAATTGCACATTGCAGTTTAAATACTCCCTCATCAGAAAAATTAGAAACGATAGGAATCAAATTAACTCAGGCAAATCAACTCGACGTACACGTAATTGCGGCGTATATGCCTCCCAATAGACCATTTCCAACCGACCTCTTAAAACAGCTACTTTCTTTTCAAATTCCAATAATAATTAGTGGTGACCTTAACGCAAAACACAAGTTGTGGGGTTGCAACACCACCTCGCCCCAAAGCAAAAAGGAATTAATTATTTCACCTGTCGTGACCGGCCGCACATGATTGAATGTGCCGCCACAGGAGCACGTCAGGGGGGCGTTACCGCCCCTGGCGGCAGCGGCCAGCAACAAGCGCGGGCCAGCGGTGCTCGGCTGAGTGCGGCCGCCACGCCTGAGCGAGCGGGGCAAGATTCGACCCCGCCCCTTTTACACAGCCAGTCGGCGGGCCTACGGCCCGGGGGGGCTATAAAACCTCGACGCGGAGCTGAGGCAGCAGTCAGTGAGTGAGCGAGCGAGCAGCGGTGAAAGTGCGTCGAGACAGTGGTTAAGTGGTGGTTACGGTGAAGTGCGATAGACTACGACAACAGCGCTACGACAACGGACTCTCCTTTCTGGTTACTTGGTGGACTCGGCATACATTGGTACATCTTCTGGACTTACGGCAACACGGCTTCGTCTCTGTACCAATTCTCCAGGATATCCGGCACTATAGCTCTGTACCTGTTTCTGGCAATAAATTGTTTATTGAACCTTTGTGTTTGTAACTTGGACACTTCAAATTGGCGACGAGGAGAAAACAACGACATGGAGTCCGAACAAATAACAACTTTAATTACGCTGATGCAGCAACAGATGCAGCTACAGCAACAGCAGATGCAGCAGCAGCGGCAGCTGGCGGAGGCACAGATACAACAGCAGCGGAGGCAGCTCGAGTTGCAACAACAACAGGCTGATAGGCAGATGGCGGCATTGTTGGAGGCGGTCAGTGCCCGCTCCCCTCCACAGTTCCCTGGTTTCCGGCCGGACGCAGAGGAATGGGCCGAGTACATACACAGGTTGGAGCAGCACCTACTGTGTTACAAGGTAGGAGACGCAAAAATGAAAAAGGCGTTCTTTTTGAGCTGCGTAGGTAACAGGGTGACCAACCTAGTGAAAAAACTGTTCCCAGAGAGAGAAATATCGAGTGTCAAATGGGCAGAAATGCTAGAGAAGCTCAACAATTACTTCAACAAAGTGCCTCATGTGGTAGCAGCTAGGTTCAAATTTTTTCAATGCAGAAAAAGTGAGGGGCAAACACACAGTGAGTGGATTACAGAGCTAGCCGGGCTGGCGCGGCATTGTCAGTTCAAGTGCCCGCCATCAGATAAGGAAGTGTCATACGCTGAGACTTTAATAAGGGACATGGTAGTGCTACACACACCGGAAGAGAAAATTAGGTTTCAAGCCTTACAAAGTGATAACCCTTCGTTAGAGGAAATACACAACCTATGTAAGACGTACGAAATGACTTGTGAGACAGCTCGCCAGATCGCAGCAGAATCGCACTTGCACCACATCAAAAACAGTGGGTCGGTACGCAGCGGAAAGACGGCAAAAGAATACGAGACCGACAGTGACTCCAGTGAGTATAGTGACAGTGCCGGGAAAGGTTACCGCAACAAAGGCGGCAACCACTGTGAGTGGAGGCGTAACCCCCGACCCAGCGGCAAACCAGTGTTCAAGAGAGCCAGTGGCAGTGGAAGTGACAGTGACAGTGTGCAAAGAAAGAAGTCGTGTAAAAACTGTGAGAGGTTACATGCAAGAGAACAATGTAGGTTCAGAAACGCGCAGTGTTTTTGGTGCAAGAAAGTGGGCCACATTAGGGAAGTATGCGGAAAAAAGAGGCACGCGGAACGGTACAAGAAACAAGAGCAAGACATGGAAATCGATATGATCAGTCAAGTGCTCGATACCAGCAAGCAAGATAAACTAATGGTCAAAATTGAGTTGGGAAAAGTGCCGGTGAGTTTCCTGCTAGATACAGGGGCCGCGGTAACACTCATCAATTTAGAAACCTACCGGCGGTTAGGGGCACCCAGGTGTCAGAGGGTGCAGAAAGGCTTGTACGCTTTCGGCAGGACCCCAATTAAGGTGTTGGGGAAAGTGTCGCTAAGGGCAGCTTACAAGAAGAAGCAGGCTGATATTGAAGTGATCGTGGTGGACCGCTACGACGTGACGAACATTTTGGGCCTCGACTCCTTTGATAAACTCGGGTTTGGAGTAATTGACTCAGTGAACCAGGTCGCGGAGAACGAAGAAACACAGGTCGTCGGGAAGCTAGAACAAGAGTTTCCAGAAGTGTTCTCTCCCGGGCTCGGGGAATGTAAACACTTCCGAGCAAGCATCCAGTTGAAGGAGGGGCACAAGCCACGCTTCTTCAAAGCAAGACCAGTCCCGTGGGCCCTCAGGGAAAAAGTAGCCGAAGAGCTGAGACGGCTGCAGGCGGACGGTGTTATCACTCCAGTATCAACAAGCCAGTGGGCCACACCTTTGGTCGTGGTAAAGAAAGCCAATGGTTCGATTAGATTGTGCGGTGATTTCAAGAGTACTGTGAACCAACAGGTGGAAGTAGAGCAATATCCAATCCCGAAGCCGGAAGATCTGTTCTATAAATTGTCTGGTGGACGACAATTCTCAAAAATTGACCTACGGGACGCATACCTACAGCTACCACTCGACCAGGAAGCCAAGGAAGTTTTGGTGATTAACACCCCGTTAGGACTCTTCAGATATAACAGGCTGCCATTCGGTGTGAATTCCGCAGCCGCACTGTTCCAGCGCTGTCTAGAACAGTTGACAGCAGAGCTGAGGGGCTGTTGTAACTACCTGGACGATATCATAGTCACGGGGAGCACGGAAAAGGAACACGAGGAAAACTTGAAGAGTTTATTTAAGGTGCTCCAAGACAATGGTTTGAGGGTGAACAAGGTCAAGTGTGAATTCTTTAAGGACCAGGTAGTGTTCTTGGGGCACGTGCTGGATAGCACCGGCATTTCACCCACTAGCCAGCACGTAGAAGCCATCCTACGACTGCCACCGCCGGCAGACGTGAAGCAGCTGCAAGCATTATTGGGAAAAGTGAACTATTATAAGAAGTTCATTAGGAATTTTTCTACTATCGCAGCTCCACTAAACAAGCTGAGGAAGAAAGGAGTGAAATTTGTATGGTCCCAAGACTGCGAAAGAGCTCTGAACCGGTTGAAGGAAGAACTGGTGAAAACAGTTAAGTTAAATCATTTTGTGCCGGGTAGGCTCACCACGGTAGCAGCGGACGCCTCTGAGTATGGTCTTGGGGCGGTATTATCGCAGAAGGACAGCAATGGGGTGGAGAGGCCTATTGCGTTTGCGTCAAAATCCCTCAACAAACATCAAAGAAATTATTCGCAAATTGAAAAGGAGGCGTTGGGAATAATCTTCGCGGTGAGAAAGTTCAACGATTATTTATATGGCAGTAAATTCCATATAATTACTGACCACAAGCCGCTAGTGCAACTATTTCACCCTGGAAAACGGATCCCGGAGAGCACAGCGAAGAAACTGCAAAGATGGGCGCTATTCTTGTCAGACTACAATTACCAGATCCACTTCAGAAGCACAACGCAGCACGCCAATGCGGACGCTTTATCCAGGTTGCCAGGAGGTCCGGACCTGGAGTTCGACAAGCTGGAGGAAGAGTGCCTCCAGATTGATACGGAAGAATGCCTGGTACTGTCGGAGTTCCCATTGGGAGCCAGAAGAATCGCGCAGGAGACGGATAAGGATCCAGAGCTGCGGGCAGTGAGGAATTATGTTAGGGAAGGCTGGCCACTTAGGTGCTTGAGGAGCAATGCATCCTGGTATAACAAGAAAGACAGGTTAACTTGCAAGGCAGGAGTGTTGCTCTTAGCCGGAGAAGAATTTACGAGAGTCGTCATCCCGAAGGTACTAAGGAAGACCGTACTGGACCTCCTCCATGAGGGACACTGGGGGGTGGTCCGCACGAAGCAGCTGGCGCGTCGTCACTGCTTCTGGGAGGGGATGAACTCGGACATTGTACAGTTGCTCAAGAGATGTGAGGCCTGCCAGTTAAATCAGAGCGCACCTAGGAAGGATTTGGTTCCCTGGCCTGAGCCTAGTGAGCCGTGGGAACGGGTACACATAGACTTCGCGGGCCCATTTTGGGACAAGATGTGGTTGGTCGTAGTAGACGCCAAGTCTAATTACCCATACGTAGTGGAAATGGCTAACACCACGTCGACTCAGACCATCAATGCGCTAGAAAGAATTTTTGTGACCGAGGGGCTACCGGTCACGTTGGTGTCAGACAACGGAACCCAATTCACATCCCAAGAGTTTGCGAATTTCTGCGCGAGCAATGGGATCCAGCATGTCTGTGCACCGCCGTTTCACCCGCAATCGAACGGGGAAGCGGAGAGGTTCGTGAGAACGTTCAAGACAGCCATGTCGAAAGCGCGCGCAGCAGGTACGCACAGGTCCAGAGCGCTGCTGCGGGTCTTGGTCACCTTCCGCACCTTGCCAGGCGCGGACGGCAGGAGCCCTGCCGAGGTACTACACGGGAGACAACCGAGAACGTTGTTGTCACTGCTAAGCCCGGTGGATCCTTACAGGTCGGTGGGAACGCAACCAAGATTCCAGGTGGGTGATATGGTATATTGTACCTCTTTTAAAAAATGCCCAGCTTGGCTTCCGGGCATAGTAACGGCAGCAAAAGGGAGCAGGACATACCTAGTCCGCACAGAGGGTAGGGTAGTGACACGCCACCAGGGGCAGTTGAGACCCCGGGTGAACCCCAGCAGGGTGGATTCACTCCCCAAGGTATCACAACAGGAGTTCTATAAAAAAGTGATGAGGGAAACCATTTACATCCCGCAGGAGACAGCCGCCGCAGGGACCAGCGGCCAGGACACAGCAGAACCCCCACCAGAGGAGGTCAGCGAGCCAGGAGGAGAAGGCGCAGTGGAGACACCCAGGGCGCAGTTGCGCCCCCGGAGGAGCACCAGGCGGGTGCGTTTTGCGCCGTATACGACGCAATTGGGCGCGGAGGGTGTCGTGACCGGCCGCACATGATTGAATGTGCCGCCACAGGAGCACGTCAGGGGGGCGTTACCGCCCCTGGCGGCAGCGGCCAGCAACAAGCGCGGGCCAGCGGTGCTCGGCTGAGTGCGGCCGCCACGCCTGAGCGAGCGGGGCAAGATTCGACCCCGCCCCTTTTACACAGCCAGTCGGCGGGCCTACGGCCCGGGGGGGCTATAAAACCTCGACGCGGAGCTGAGGCAGCAGTCAGTGAGTGAGCGAGCGAGCAGCGGTGAAAGTGCGTCGAGACAGTGGTTAAGTGGTGATTACGGTGAAGTGCGATAGACTACGACAACAGCGCTACGACAACGGACTCTCCTTTCTGGTTACTTGGTGGACTCGGCATACATTGGTACATCTTCTGGACTTACGGCAACACGGCTTCGTCTCTGTACCAATTCTCCAGGATATCCGGCACTATAGCTCTGTACCTGTTTCTGGCAATAAATTGTTTATTGAACCTTTGTGTTTGTAACTTGGACACTTCATCACCAAAGGAAATTAAAAAGCAAATAAAATGCTTACGTCCAAAGAAATCCTCCCAAAGAAATCCTCAGGTCACGATCAAATTCCAAACTTCATTATAAAAGAACTCCCACAGTGTTCACAGTTATTAGTGTTTTAACAGTAATTTTTAACACATGCTTAAGGCTGGGTTACTTCCCACAGCAATGGAAGCATGCTGAAATAATTTCCGTCCCCAAACCAGGAAAGGATCATAAACTAATTTCAAATTACAGACCCAAATTACAGACCAGCTTAATTACTTCAATCAGCAAAATCTTCGAAAAACTCATACTAACTAGGCTAACAAAATACCTCAGCGAAATTAACGCAATTCCCAACATCGAATTCGGATTTAAAGAAAAGCATTCCTCAACCCACCAACTTCTCAGACTTACAAACCATATAGCAAATTCCTTCCAAAACAAAAAATACACTCTTGCAGCTTTTCTAGACGTATTACAAGTCTTCGACCCTGTCTGACACGCAGGTGTACTATACAAACTCAAGATATTGGGCACACCTTCATTTCTTTTTAAAATAATCCAAAGCTTCATCCTAGGTCGAACGTTTACAGTATGGATAAACAACACAGCTTCTAATATTGAAAATATTTCTGCAGGGGTACCGCAAGGATCATCGCTTTCTCCTCTGCTATACAACCTATTCACTATTTCCCCTCACCAGAAAAATCGCAAATGGCCACCTTCGCTGATGATACCACCCTATTCATTTTTTCCAGCAAATGCGAACTAGGAGCGAAGCTCCTACAAAAAGATCTTACAAAATTTGTAACTTGGGCTCAGAAATGGAGAATAGCTCTAAATGCATCTAAAACAGTTTGCAAAGTCTTTGCACTAAGAAAAATACTCACCTTACCACCACTAAATATTAAAAACACTCCAGTACCCTGGACAGAAAAATCTAAAGCAATCAGATACCTCGGCTTACATTTTGATACAAAATTAACATGGAAAGAACATATAATTAAAATAGAAAAATCCACAAAACAAAAAATTGGCAAACTATACCCGCTTATCAACAAAAAGTCTCATTTGAGAACAGAAACTACCCTAACAATATATAAATCTATTGTATGACCATCAATGTCATATGCTTGTGCGGTTTGGGGAGGAGACTCCAAATCATCACTCAAAAAATTACAAACTATTCAGAACAAATTCCTTCGACTGGCAATAAATGCTCCTTGGTATATTACAAACGAGCAAATTCATCATGAATTAAAAATTCCTCCACTATCTGAATTTCTATCTAAGCTCTCTAAAAATGTTTTAAGTAACCTAAGCCAATGTCCAAGCACAAATATCTTCTATCACAATAGAAATGGCCCAACAAACCCTAGAGTTAAATCTAAATTTCCCAAGATGTTTTCCTCGCTCCCTAATGAAAATCTGTATGTAAATCTGCTGGCATGAGGAAATTAACACCTCCCATGCACAAGACCAATCCCATTTTGGTAATAATAGTAGTTTTGTAAATAATTGTAGTTGTAAATAAAAGTAATTGTAAGAACCATTGTTATTTCTTTTGTATTATAAATTATTAAATTATATTCTAATTTTTCTTTATTTTGTAATGCTCTTGTTTCATTAGAAAAGTGTATATAAAATGTAAACTTGTCAACAGAATAATGTAAAGCAGCAACCCGCTGCTGATCTTATTGGAAAAATAAAACAAATAAGCCCGAGTAACGGTTAAATATTATTTTTCAATTAAAATACAAATGATAACATAATCGTTCTAGTTGTAATTGGAAATTGATTTGTTTTATTTTCAATTACCTAATATTGAATTGAATTGAATTTGCCTTATTTTACGTGGCGAGACTCAGGCCATGAGGCTTGCTCTTCCGTCTGACCACGCAAATTTCGTTACGCTCCTTTCACCTACTATGGGAGAAAGAAGGTATTACTTGGGCGACGAAACAGGCGGTTTGTATTTAGCTCAGAGGCATCATTTAGGCTTGAGGATCTTTTACATGCAGTAAATGTACTAACATGGGACAGACGGCTTTACTTCCCCTCCGAAGGAAGGCGTACGAAGGATTTTTTCGCCCTTAAAAATCCACGGCTTCGATCGGGTTTGAACCCGCAAACTTGGGTATAGCAGTCCAATGCGCTAACCGCTACACCATCGCCGCCGCTGATATCAATAATATCAATAATCTTGTCGATCGTCAAGAGGTAATCACAAGTTGGGAGTGGTTTTGATGACCTAAAACATCGCCAAAATGAGCATTAAAATTCTCTTAAAATGTTATAAAAATGTCCTTAAAAGCAAAGGAATATGACGTAAATATGTGATCAAAATCAGTTCGCGTTAACAACTCAAGTTGTTGGATACGTTAACAGATGTAAACGAGGATTCTATTCGTTCAAGTGAACTCAGCTTTTAAACTTTTGGTTTGGACTGTTCTTTACCAGAAAATCTCTGTCTTAAGTTATACCGAAATCGGCTGATCCGAAAATGGCGCTGATAGGCGTCACAGGAACCGTAAATTAAGTACTCACAACTGCTGAAACTACAATTTCTGATCGAAAAAATGGAATAGGTTTCTCGGGAATTCTGTGAAGAACATTCGTTGCATCTCGCAATATTATTAAAAATAAGAACCATTAAAAAGATCTTAAAATCGATGAAACCAGCGAAAAATGCGAGTTCATGAAAACGACGGGAAAAGGTTAAAAAATGACTTACCAGTGGAAATCGCCGAAAAAAGCAAACAAAAAAAGTATAAAAATGCGCACTTCCTCATCAATATTTTTAAATATATTAATAATATATAGTATTAATATTGGTTCTTCAAAAAATTCTTAAATAATATGTGGGTGTAAATTGAACATGTTTCAATCAATTTCAATTAAACATTGCGCCTCTGTTTCCTCGCTTAAGAATAGTTAATGTCTATTAGCGTTCAATGTCAACACAGTCGTGCAAGAAGGTAGTTTGGGATGCGTGGGAAGACTCGTTTATGAGTAAAAAGACACGTTTCTCCATTCTTTATCACGACCAGAAAGAACTAAATCTATACTGAGAAATTCGATAAATTTTCAACCCTGTATCACGTGTCGCGAAGCTCTGCGCCCGGACGTAAGGTCCAAGGTCAACGATCGAGCTCGTGTTTATGTCTGCGGAAGACCGTTGGCGGGGCCCTCTGCCTGATTTTGCGACTACAGAGAGATTCTTGGGAGGTGAAATAAATTTCTGGGAAATGACAATTAGCCCATGCTGTGCTCTCCGAGCACAGCTGAGAATGGACAGCTACCCATCGGACGGGTAGTTGCAATCGAGACGAGTAGAAGGCCAGAACAATGTGTTCCGCTTACCTGTACGGTCGATCGCTGCATGTCGGGCCAAAAAGATCTGGTGATTTACTCACAGGATGATGTTTTCTCCAGCTGTTCTCGAGTGATTTGATAGTTTTGCTAGTTGATCAGCGTGATTCAGTGTTTTTTAATTATTCTGTTTTCATCAGCATATAGTTTTTAATTCAATTGTGTGTGATTTTGTGTGTAAGAAAACTCATTTGTGTACCTTGAAAATTAATTATGGCAGGTCGACCAGCGAAAATAAACGTGAATATTGTTACAGAAACTATTCTGAAGGATAAAGGTACAATTTTATTGCCCGGTGATAAAATTGTTTCAAAAAATCATGCTATTTGGAAAGCTATTTCAAAAGAATTGAATGAAACAATAAGGGCTTCGTCGCTCTATTCATTCGTCTGTGGCAACAAGAACAATATTCGAAATATACTGACAAATTGCACTTCAGAACAGTTGGGTTCATGTTGTAGTGAGGAGTCTGATGTATCTAGTAATGACAAAACAGATCCTAATGTCAGCAGTTCATCTTTGGATCAAAAGCGCTTAGATGTCATAAAATTTACTTTTTATGAACAAAAAACAAAGTTTTTGAATTTTGTTATTGACAACAGGGTGAATAGGTCTGATAGAAAGAGAAAACGATACGAAAAAAAACTTATTCCAGGATGGCAAGAAATGGTTTCCCCAAAAATATGGAGTGAAACTAAACTGAAGTGTGACTTCAATTTTAAGAACCATAGATCGGATAAAGAAGGTACAAGTGGTAGAATTACAGGTAAATCATGATTAAATTTCTCTTTCATATACGCGTAAAATGTATTAAATTTATGCCTATTTGGCTTATATATATAGTGACCATCCGTTTCCCCCGAAGCCTCGGAAAGCGGGTCACATCAATGTCCTGAACAAGAGACCAGCTGTTTGAACGCGCGCCAACGCGGAATGATATGAGAAGGGAACAATTACCTAAAGAGATCAATACAGATCGCCACGTTAGATCGGGCGAGCCCTGTAGTTGACGGAGAAAAAGTCGTTCTTTCTCTAGAACAAGCGGACCAGTTCGGACGTGCCGACCACAAGACGGGAACTTGTGCTGCAACGGACTACAGGAAGGCATTCTATGAAAAACTCTTCAAGAAGACTAGAAGAGGTAATTATCTCCTTACAATTGATATAAACGTATTCTCAAAGAAAGAGACGAAGTGAAACATTTTAATTTTGCAATTTGAGAAGTGATAAGAGAAGTAATGAATAGGCATGAACTAACCAATGAATTCGTTTCTTTTATTTTCAGTTTATTTTTTCTCTCGTTAATTTCGTTTATCGTCGTAATAGTGGCTCTTGTAAATCTGTAGTGCTCAATTTAAAAGAATTCGTCGCCAATACAATTCTATCTGAGCATACGAAAAGAGTTTCAACTGAATACGAGACGGTGGGCACGTGCTGGTGAACAACGAGACTTCGACGGAAGAGCGAGCAGTTCTGTGGAGGGGACGGCGTCCTCAGACCGAGGTTGGTTACTTCAAGGCCGCGCCGCTGGGAGCTTCGCGTCGCACCCGAGAAGCGAAAACGTAAGGTCGTGCCTAGCGAACAGTTTCTAGATATTGGAAGGAAAGTTTAGGTTGCAGTCTTGGCGTAGAAAAGAGGGGGGAGACGTATTTGTCATACTTAACGATAAGAAAAGTATAATTACAATTTCTTTCCACCCCTAGCACGCGAGTAAAGAATCAACCTTTTCTTTCAAAAGAAAATTGGAAATGTACAGTTATAACTGGTAAAACTAGAAAATGAAGGAGTAATCAGTTACAGATATTCTCAGAATTGTTTTGTTAAAAGAGAGAGAGTAATTTATTACGGACAAGATCAATTCAGAATTGTCAGACTTGATTTTTAAGTAGAATTTGTTAATTTGTAAAAAGTAAACATTTCTAAACCTTTCTCATGATTGAAGAAAGTAGTAACTGAAATTGAATGTTCAGAGAGAGAGTAAGAAACCTTGTATATAGTGACTAGTGTGTTTTGTGTTGTTTTTTTTCCTTTCAGCATTTTATGATCAGTGTGTATTTAAATTATCTTCTGATTGGTTCGTGTAATTGTAATAACAGCAAAACTTTTATAGAATATATTTGAGTGTGTGAAAAGTGATTCTCCTTGTGTTTTTTAAGTAATTGCATCCAATCCACAACGTTCTGCACGACCCTGAACCCCGCCATTCTTATAAAATTTTTTTTTGTTTGCGTCCACCCAGAAAACCCCCATTCTGAGCTAGTCGGACGGGTGGATCGCAATATATATAAAATGTGACGTCGTTTGAGGTATCGCCACAAACCCCACGCCCACGAAGCATCGGCGGAGGTGTGAACATCGGAATACCAGAAAGTCGATTACAGATCGCAAAAGGCGCTACCTAATAGTTGCGGCCTGAAGCGCGGCGGTGGTGTACTTCCGCATTATGGGCAGCGCGGCAGGGTTGCACCGTGACGTGACGTCACCATTTAAAGGGCGGAGCAGCCAGAAAAAGGGCTCTTCTTGTGTGAGACGCCGAGGTGAGAAGTCGAGTAAGATAGCGGGGTAGTTGTTGGAGAGAAGCCGTAGTAGTTCTTGAGGCGTTAGGAAGTGGGAGAAGCGATATAGTAACGAGGCTACGTGATTTAAGTAGAACACTGTATGAGACGGTTGTAAGAACTGTGAAAATTTAGGACGAAGCAGAATAGTGGACGCGGCTGCGGACCTTTGCGAGTTTTATAAAGCATTAGTGAAACGACACGCCAGCTAGCATACGCAGAGAGACTGGGCAATGCGCATACTCGTGTCGCAAGATAGGCGGGCGAAATTAAGACGAGACGTGGATCTGGTGGCGGGCGTTAAGAAGACTGGTCCGTGGATCTGGTGGTGGGCGCAAAGAAGACTGGTCCCTGGATCTGGTGGCAAACGCAAAGGAGACTGGTCCCTGGATCTGGCCCGAGTGCCACAGTGTGTATTGCCATTAGTTGAGCCATCAGTGCGAATTGTGCGAGCTCCTCGAGTTGGACCCGGGCTAAGTGACGTTCCTTTCCCGGGGACAAAGATGGCGACGGCCGGGCCCGCTGAGCGTGCCAATGCGACCTCGAGAAGGAGGATTTTGTCGAGCGAGAGCGAGCTAGACCCAGCGCCGCCGGAACCGGCGATACAACGTGGTGTCACCCCCGTCCACGTCGGCTCGGGCTGGGCGGCCGGAGATTCAGTCTCCGGTCGGCTGAGAGGTGAAACGGCCAGGGCCCTCCCGCCGACTCCCGAAGAGGAAGCCGGTATGGAGCTCCTGGCCCAGATCGATAGCGGCTTGGAGGGGATGTTGGCGATGAGGCCATCAGCCCTGCTAAAGAAGGAGATGATGGTGCAGCAGCAGCTGCTGAAAGACCTACGGAAAACCGTGAGAAAACTGGCCGTTAAGGCAAGGCTTTATACGGACCAGGAGAGGAATTTAGAAATAATACAGGAGGCGATTGAAGTGAATCAAGAATTCACTAAAACTCAGATAGCGGCCAGAATAGAGGAAACGGTAGAGAGCACTGTTGCGCCTCTACGACAGGCCCTGGAGGAGATGGCACAGGCACAGGCCCGTGCGGTGGAAAAGGCGGTCACCCCGGTGGTACAGGCTGCCGAAAAGGTGGCGGCATCCTGCGCCGGGCGACAAACGTACGCCGCAAGGGCGGCGGCTTATGCCGAGCGCCCCACGGCAGGAGAGATTATAAAGAGAAAGAAACCGATCATGACACAAACACCCCAGACCAACACAGTGGTTATAAAGGCAAAGGATGGCAAAGCCATCCGAGGGAAGGTTGAAGCAGAGACAGAGGTGCAGAAAATGGCCAAGGACGAGAATGTCCGTGTCCTAAGGACGTCCTACAGCAATGGTCTGTATTTCGTGAACGTGGCGACCCCGGAAGGGGCCACAAAACTCAAACAATGTGTGGGCAAATCCAAATTGGTACAAGTACACGAGAGGCAACTGAAGTGGCCAAAGCTCGTGCTACACGGGATCCCCACAGACACAAACGAGGAGGAACTGTTAAAGGAGATTAACGCGAACACCTTCAGCGGGACCCTTGACAAAGTGGAGCTGAGGGTTATATTCAGGATGGGCAGAGAAAGGGCGGACCGCACGCACCGGAGCTGGGTGCTCCAGGTCTCCCCACGGGCCTGGCGTGCTGCCAGGGCGGAAGGGCGATTGTTTGCGCACTGGGTTGCGTACACCGCAGAAAATTAGTGTCCCAACGCGCTGTTATAAGTGTAATGGGTTCGGACACACGCAGAGACATTGCAAGAGTGAGGCATCGTGCCACAAATGTGCGGGCACGCACGAGGCCAAAGAATGCACAGCCGAAGACAATAAATGCGTCAACTGTATAAGAGCTAAACGACAAGATACAAAGCACGACGCAAATAGCCCTAAATGCCCGGAGTACGTCCGAGCCGTGGAGGCAGAACTGGCGCGCATGGACTATGGGGCTTAGACTCCTCCAAATTAACGCTAGGAGATCGCGCGCGGGTATGGCGAGTATTGAAAAACTATGCAAATCCGAGGTACCGGCCGACCTGATTCTTATTCAGGAGCCATATACCATAAACAACCGCATAGCGGGAATATCAACCACAATTAAAGTATTGCAAACCATTTCGGCCAGCTCGCCCGCCCGCGCTGCTATCTTGGTTAACAATCCGCACTTGCGAGTACTCCACTTAAGCCATTTGTCAACTCCGGATCAGGTGTTAGCAGAGATCCGGGTGCGTGACGCGAAGCCCTTTGTCGTAGCCTCGGCATATTGGTCACCCAACGAGGCCTTGGCAGACAAAATAAGCACACTAGACAGGACAATTGACGCTACTGACCCCTTCGATCCCCTTCCTCCTAGGGGTCGACTCGAACTCGCACTCCGTCCTCTGGCATGGCGACTCAACGGATGTGCGAGGAGAGGAGGTGGAAGAATTGATCTTAAGACAAGGTCTATATATAGTAAATGAGCCTGACCAGTTGGCTACCTTTGTGAGGACACTGGGAGGAAGGGAGGTGGGCACTCACATTGACTTAACACTCGTCAATGACGCCGCCGTCCCCCGAGTCTCGGGGTGGCGGGTTGTTGACGGGGCAGTCCTCAGTGACCACCGGGCGATCTTCCTTGACTACCACCTGGAGCCCCAACAGGACGGGACCACTCCAGAGCTAGATATAACAGAACTAAAATTCAGGGTGAAGAGTGCCCGCTGGGACTTGTTCGCCAAGAGGCTAACCACACGCATGAACCAGACTAGGAGTGACTGGCAGAGAACAACCATCGACGAGAAGGTTCAGCGCCTCACCGAGGCCATTATCGAAGCTGCAAAGGGCAGCATCCCATATGGCCCGCCCAAGAGATCCAGGACGGTGCCCTGGTGGAGCAGGGAGCTCACGGAGCTCGTGCGGTCCAAAAGGCGTGCTCGAAAACGGTTTCAGCGGAGCAGGAGAAGAGGGCTCCCGGACACGGAGGCCCTGTGGAGGGCATACAGCCTGGCCAAGCGAGACCTGGAGAGGGAGATGGTTCGCAGCAAACAGCAATCCTGGGAGGAATATGTCGCTGAGATTACGGAGAAAGATCCCTGGGGCGTCCCTTACAAGATAGCCTCAGGGAAGAGGAAGGTCATGGATGTCCTGTCAACCATTCGGCAGGACCACGGCCACACGGGCACGTGGGATGAGACCGCGCGGGCGCTGATGGAGGCCCTGCTTCCACCGGACACGATGGACGGAGGACCGGAACACGAGCGTCTCCGGCAACAGTTGGACGAAGACACGGACCTAGAGGCTGGAACGATGGAGATCAACTTCGACGAACTGGAGAATGCGGTGGCGGGCCTCAAGGTGGGCAAGGCTCCCGGCGTGGACATGATTCACCCGGAAATGCTAAAAAAGGCTCTCCCCATAATTCGAGGGGAACTTTTGGATTTATTCAACCAATGCCTGTTTTCAGGCTACTTTCCAAAGGCTTGGAAGGTCGCCCGGATCGTGTTGCTGCGGAAGGACAATGACAAGGGACCAGAGGAGGCGAAGGCCTACAGGCCAATATGCCTGCTACCCATCCTGGAAAAGACGCTAGACAAGCTGGCAGTGACCCGGGTGGGAAGTATTGTTAGGGAGGCGGGGGACCTGAACCTCACTCAATACGGGTTCCGCCCGCACCGCTCCACCGAGGACGCGGTTAACGCGTTACTAACAGAACTAAAGGTACACACACATCGCTATGTACTAGCGACGTTCCTAGACATTGCCGGGGCCTTCTACAACGCATGGTGGCCGTACATCTTTGCTCAGCTCAGGAGATGGCGAGTAGGCAAGGAGCTGTATGAACTTTATAAGAGCTTCTTAACTGACCGAGTCGCCCTCATGGCTTGTGCGGGCGACGAAGTTCAACATAAACTTACCAAGGGGTGCCCACAGGGGTCCAACTCGGTCCCGTAGCTGTGGAACCAACCCATTTAGCCCCGTAATTAGTAAATCGTAATTTTTTGTGATGTTCGTGATATATTTGCTTCAAATGAGTAACTTGATTACATTTTTGAAGGATTTGAGGAAATATGATATCCAGGTTATGAAATAATGCCTGTCCTATACATAGGACATTGGGATCAAATGTATAATTTTCAGACTTTTATTTCTACTGACCCTTATGGTATGGCTCAAAGCATTTTGTGCACAATCCTCTTTTACATTTTATGCACATTGTTGTGGGCTTGCCTTTTTGGCAGTAACCACACCTTAATTGTTTCCCAGATGGATTTTTTATAATTATATGCCCTATATTGTCATAGCGAGAACTATTGAGGCACATTTTTTTCACCTGAGGTCCTGGTTTAGGCTTTTCATTGACGTTCCTCGAAAGAAGGAACGAAGCTAACCTGTAAAATTATAATATTTAAGATTAATTATGTTAAATATAGTTCAAATTAACGGTATATATCTTACAAAACTTACTCTCTTCGAAACATCAGTTGATCATTTTTTCCAAGTTCTGCAAATTTGTATAACTTCCAGGATGCAACCACCATTGTGTCCAAAACATTTGTGAACAACGAGAAATACCATTTCTTCCCATTGATTCTAGTTTCATAGGCTGACATGAGAGAGTCGAAGAGATCTACTCCATTTTTATATTGGTTGTAGGATTTGATGCATGCTGGTATTGGAATATTTTTCCTGGAACCCTTGGATCTTCTTTCAATTTCATCTTTTGCATCAAGTGATTCAAAATTTGTGACGACGGTCACAACTCTATTATCATGCCACCTTACAATTCCGATTTCATGTTTTGCATCAAAACACTTGTCCATTGCGCCTCGTTTTTCTTTCTTCATTGACGCTGAAGATTGCAAAGGGCATTTTCCTACTCTGTTCTCTCTCACTGTTCCTGTGGCAAAGAATCCCTTCTCTTTCAATGTCACAAAAAGTTCATACGAAGAAAAGAAGTTGTCCATGTAAATGGCGTGTTCATCTGGTCTACGAACACATTCTAAGAGAGATTCAACTACTCTAGTGGACAAAGGTATGTTCTTTTTTTCTGACTGGCCCTGGTAAGGTATTATGCGAAAAGGATAACCATCATAACTGCACAGCATCCAAAGTTTGTAGCCAAATTTTACTGGCTTACCTCTCATATATTGTTTTAGTGAATGCCTTCCAAAATATTTTACCATTCTTTCATCAATTGAAAGATATTCACTGAAAACGTCATATTTGAGTAGCTGCTGGTTAGTAATATCATAAAGAGGTCTAACTTTATAATACCTATCTGATTTGTCAATATTAGCATTATCATTAAAATGTATGAATTTTTTGATCATTTGAAATCTGTTTCTTGACATACAATTGGACACAATATCTATATGACAATCATGTGAACAATCCCAATACATCCTCTCTCTCGGTAATATGTGATAGCCACTGAATAAGAAAATTCCAATAAAATTCAGTAATTCTTCTTTGGACAAAGAAAAGCTATGGTCATTTTTTTGAGTACTGTAAAGTATCGTCTGTTCTAAAATGTGATCTAAGAGAGGATCGATCATAGACAAAAATAACTCAGGAATACTTTTTCCGGCAAGATCTTTTTTGATATTTTCCATTTTCTCAGGTGATACCTTATTTGGATTCTTCACAATATTTTTACAGTTAGCAGTTACCTTCTTCCATTTAGGATGATACCGAACTTTCTGTTCTTCTTGCTGTTTATTGCCTATAGATTCAGTGGATTGTGATGAAAGAGGCAATATTAGATCGTCAAGATCTTCGTCGGGTCCAATTATTTCAATTGTTCCAGCCACATCCTTTTTCAGACCATCTGACTCCGATTCACCACAAATTACTTCATCATCAACATGTTCATTATCGCTAACTGCATCAGCTTCTGGTGGAATAATGTTCAACGAAATGTAACCTTTATCGTCCACCACATGATCTTCGAACTCTGAATCATCTAATTCTTCTAAATATTCAGTAAGCTCGGCAGTTGTGCGAAAATATTGCCCTAAATGAACAGACAAACTAAATCAAAGTTGTGTAAAACAATGTAAACAAACGAACATAACCTCACCACGAGAATATACATGTTGGCTACTTCAAAATACGAAATTGAATGAATACTACATATGCGCCCAATGTCCTATGGATAGGACACGGAAATTCAATAAATATTTGTGAACAATATAATTTTTTTGGAATAAAAATAACTTTATAAACACTTATAAACACCCTTTGAGAAACGTGCATTAGCGGGAAAATGAATACTAACTTCTATAACCGGAGAAAATGATATAGTTGTTGACTTACTCAGTGCCATAGCGTCAAAATTGAACTTCAGTAAGTTGGAGAGCTCTAAATCTCAAAATCCAGTACAGTATAAGCGCATACAATGTTTCCACAAAATAAACCAAACCTGCACGTCACAATTAGTGCAACAAAACCGCCACCAGATGTCTCCACCTGTTCATAAAAACTAAATAAATGAAGTACTACAACCGTCCTCTGTATAGGACATTGGGTCCAAATGGGTTAATAAATCCCCTTCTCGAGCGGCTAGCCGCCGAGGGGGTAACGGCCATTGCCTACGCAGACGATTTGGTGATCGTCTCGCGTGGGCACTCAAGACGAGACCTAGAAACCGCAGCGGAAGCGGCCCTGGACATTGTGAGTACATGGAGCAGGGAATCCAAACTAACGATAGCAGCCGCCAAATCGGCGAATATAACACATCACGTGCGAACGGCCCCCGGCGTGTCTAAACCCTGTAAAGGTAGACCCCCTGTGTCAGATACCAGGGCGCGACCATACCGACAGTGGACACACACACACTTATCTAGGAGTGGTTCTGGACCCTGCACTGACTTTTGTACAACATGTCAAAACGTCGTGCAGCAAGGCTAGGGCACTCTTCTATAAACTGCGCCGAGTTGCAGGTGCGCGCGGGCACATACACCCGTCCGCCCTCAACAAAATATACACTGGAGCGTTCATCCCCATCATCATGTACTGCGCGTCGGCATGGGCTGACAGAGCCCACACCACGCACATCAGGCGCGAACTAGACAAGGCTCAAAGAGTAGCCCTGGTAAGCATTACCAGGGCTTATAGGACATCGGCTACGGCCGGCCTCCAGATCATCTCCGGGCATATGCCCATGGATCTCATGGCGGCCCGGGTAGCGGGAAGATATATACGCAAGGGCATTGGAACCACAATGATAGAGGGCGAATCTGTCTCACTAGAGGAGGGCCGAGCCGGTCTCACGGCGGAGCTGCTCCTAAGATGGCAACGGCGCTGGGACTCTTGTACCCAGGCGGCCACGACTAAGCTCTTCTTACCGGATGTCCGAGCGAAAAGGATCCACCCACACTTCAGACCGGGACCTCAACTTACTCAGATGCTCCTGGGGCACGGCCCGTTCAAGGCGCAACTGTATAGGCTGGGTCTGGCGGAGACCTCCCGGTGCGTCTGTGAGGATGAGGAAACATCGATTCACCTGCTATGCGACTGTCCGCAATGGGCATCGAAGCGCAGGCACATAGAATCGTACATTGGGCAAACACTAACTGAGGACCAGAGCAATCTTAAGTTGCTAGTTAAAAATCGACAGGTATACACACTATTGGAATCTCTTGCAAGCGCTATAGTTCATCACAAAATAGTACAACAAATAACAACCAGGGCTGGATTATAAGGAGTGGTTTCGCTACATGGTAGATCCCACCCGGGTCTACGCCCCAAGGGACGGTAACGGGCTGGGAGACCCCCAGCCCGGCTAAGAGGTGGGCTAGGCCAGCTTGTCCGCCCCCGACCGGCACCCCGAAGGGGTGGAGGTGACCCTGCAGAGCGCACGTGGCCGTGTGGACAAGTCGGCTCGCTTTGGGGCGGCGGTACACCATCATCTGAAACTGGTGGGTGCTGCCCAACCCCTTAATCGGTCCTGCGTTGCAGCTTTGCTATCAACCAAGTCGAGGCTGTGTCGCCACATACGGCAGCTAGCTCGGGCGCGCTGTGGGGAAGCCCTCGCACCTAGGGGAGCCGTAGGGGGCCCTTCTTTACAAAATCATGCCCCCCCCTGATTTGACTACCAACGAAAGCGGGATCCCTGCGGGCGGCTGCCACTGGGGGAAGCAAAGGCGGCTGAGTGGACAAGTCGGCTCGCTCTGGGGCGGCGGTACACACTCATCTGAAACTGGGGGGTGCTGCCCAACCCCTTAATCGGTCCTGCGTTGCAGCTTTGCTATCAACCAGGCCGAGGCTGTGTCGACACATTCGGCTGACTGGCGCCCCCGGGGCGGGCGCTCGCAGGGTGACGCTCTCAAACCCCCCGATTAGACAAAACACCTAAGACAGACAGGATGGGCCACTCGCCAATTTGGCGAAGAGCCCACTCCATAAACTGGACTCCGCTTGGGAGACAGTTCAATATTACTATTATTCTTAGCAAATAAGCATGGTGAAGGTATATAATAATAAATAACGTAGATGTAGGAGTTCCCCCCCATTCATTTGTTAATGCCTCATGAAGGCAATCCCCCCCCCTAGGTTAGAGTAGCACAAGAGAGAAATTGTAAAACTAGATTAGCATAACATAGTAACTCAGCTGTTCATTTAAACTTAGTCTCAATAGGACTGCCGGGTCACCTCGACCCTAACGCTTGTACATATGTATATAATCATTTAATGTTAACTTGGTGACGGTCAACTAGACTAATGAGATACATCCAACTTAGGAGTAGAATAGACGTGTAAAAGACAGGTTTTATAACACTAGGACCCACATTCAATTGCGACTGTAAGGTGGAGAAGTGGCGGATAGGGGCGAAAGCCTAGGTGCCGCCACTCTCTCACCCGCCCGACTGCCGCTTGCAGTCACTATGTATTAGAGATGATAATAATAAAACAACAATAATGGTCCCTGGATCTGGTGGCAAACGCAAAGGAGACTGAGTGGCCTTCGGAGCAGTACCGAAGCGGGCTACGTGGCAGGAGCGCGAGTGGCGGCACGGCTGGATTTCCAAATTTGCATAAAACTGAAGTGGGAGACAGGAACTAGAAAGGTAGTGTTGGCACCAGAAACCAGAATACTAAATTTTTGTATGTTCGCCTTAAAACTGAGTAACGGCGAAGTATTTGATATAACCTCGTACGCCGGTGGTACATTTCATTCCGAAGCTGTAGTAAAGATAATTAATTTGTATTCCTCATTTTGTGTATGTAATTATTGACGAGAAAAATTTTGTATGTGAATAGCAGTAAAACCTGTGATAATGTGTACTGGTAAATCAATCCACGAAGTGTAGGAAAAGTTAAATTTCATTAATTAATATCGGTCAAACAAGAACTCCGTGCACGGGTGTTATAAGGCGGGTGTTATATCGCTAGTAGGTGAAGAGTGAAATCATTAAGCATCATACGGATGCCATTCCTTTTGTGTCTAGCGAAATAAGGGATCACAAAAACATGTGCAAATAATATGTACGTATTTTAATAAAAATGCCAAATTGATTTATTAATTTTATGAAAATGTTTGAAAAAAATTATATAAAACGTAGTTACAAAATATATTGAATGAACTTATTAAAATTATCACACGAACGACTATTTGATGAATTGCAGTGCATTTCTACACGTGAATTACACAAGCAATACAATAAAAGTTTGTGAAACAAAATACTAACGCTGTAAAATTAAACTTACGTATGCAGTGAATATTGAAGAAATTTTCCAATCAAAAGTAAATCATCAAATGAACACCTGAATAATGACTAAGTAAACTCGATTTTCCAGAGAATATGCGGGAACAATGAACAAGAAGACAATCTGTTCATGCAATAATGCACATAGTAATCTACAATAGTAGGAAGTATTTTCTATAAATAAAATCGTAAACATGTGATGTCATTAAGGGTTTTCATTATTCTCTCATAACAATCTGAGTGAATTACGATTTTAGAAAGTTTTAAGTTCAAGATGTCTACCGGTCCTTTTATTGGTTAATTTTGAAACTCCACACGTTTTTAACATCGGAAGAGGTTTGGACACAATTAATCTGAATTATTGACGTTCTACTGGTTGGAAACAAATTATTTGTCCTCGCACTCACAGAATGGAGAGTGGTACCTACCTATGAAGAAAATAAATTTAAGATAGAAAACTAGAAGAGAATCATACGCTCTCATCTTTTGTAGAAATACTCGATACAAACCTAAGGAGAATTCTATAGGAATCCGATTATTATGAAAGTTCAAAATACGCTATTACAGTGTGTTCAGTTTTCCTTGATATCGTTCATTTTGTAGAAATTTTGAGATTGATGTTGGCTTGAACACGTAAAGTTCTCTACACTACATACACGATAAATTAAATTTAAATTTAATTAAATATTATTAATATTCATTTCCAAGACTTTTAAAAGACTTGGACACTCTAGAAAATATGTTAGATAGCCTACCGGTTGAAATTATTTAATATCGATTTATTTATTGAACTTGTTTATAACGTTCAAATATACTGTGAAATGTATCTTTGTACAATGGTACAAAACCAGCATATAAACTGTGAAAATATTTTATTACCTTTTGCCACTTACTACTATCCATTTACTTAGATATTTTGTTCTTTTTACATCACAAGATTGACAGTGTGAATGCAATTGATTGGTTGACCGAGTTTAAGGGCGCTATAACGGCTAAGGTCATTTGCGCCCGTGTCAAATTATTTTAAGACCAGTGAACAATATTGCAGTGCCAAGCTAACAAAGGAAAATTAACATCTTTAAATAGAAAGCAAAGTAAAACTGAAAAGGAACGTATCCTAATAAAAGGGTTTGGCAGAAAAATCCATTTTTTTTAAATCTCGGGCTAAAAGCCAATAATTGGCATTATCTTCTCTCAGATAAGGATGTACAAGCCAATCTCTCACAAAAAACCAAAAAGCTTGCAGAGAGAAGATTCGTCATTTCTAAGAATCTCCGCTAGGGAGCTAGCAAGGTCATGCCTTCGACGGCTCTCTCTTATCTTAACACAGTGTAAGAGAACATGTTCCACGGTAAGATCTATTTTGCAATATTCGCATATAGGGGGTGGGTCCCCGTGGAGGAGATAACCGTGGGAGAAATGACAGTGACCGATTCGGAGGCGTGTTAAAATGATCTCCTCTCGCCGAGCATCACGAGATGAGGTGGACCAAGGATTTATGGAATCCTTGATTCTCGTGAGCTTAAAATCTGAGTTATGCCACTCTGTTTGCCATTCACTGCGGATAGAGCGTTTTATAAACAGCTTAGTGTCTTCCGTAGGGACTGTGAAGATGTCTAATTCTCTTTTCTTCGAGGCAGACTTTGCTGCCTGGTCAGCTATTTCATTTCCTCTTATTCCCACGTGTCTAGGGACCCAACAAAAGACTAAAATATAGTGGCGGACCAAGAGATGGTGGATTTGCTGTTGGATGGTCATTGTCAGTGGGTCACAAGACGAGAAGGAGGAGATGGATTCAAGAGAGCTTTTGGAATCACTGCAATTACTACTTTCTTTAATGACATCGATTCAGCAAATTTAAGTGCCTCCATGAGCGCATACTTCTCGGCGGTATAGACGCTGCACGAAGAGTCTAATCAAAAACCTTGCGTGGCTCTACTGCAGTAGAAGGCACATCCGGCTTTGCCGCATGAGATCGGAGTAAATCCGGTTTTGAGAGGAGCCATCGGAGTAAATGAAGTAATGGCCAGGATACATAGATTTTATCGCCTCAAATTCCAATAAGAATATACTGGGGGGAGTTGAGGATTTAGGAAGGTTAGACAGTCTAAGATCTATTATCGGCCGGTGTAGTTTCCGAGGGGAAACAAGGTTTCGGGGGGGTTTCACAGGGTTGGGTAGTTTTATATGAAGCTTCTGTAAGAGCATACGGAGACGGACACCCAGGGGATGGGGTAACGATGGTCTAAGTGCATATGAGGTCAAGTGGGTTCGATGGAGGACTGCTTGGCGCGAGGGAGTATCAACATTGGATAATTTCGCGCCATAGGAGGCACTCAGAATATCCCGCCTTCGGCTCAGGGATGGTTCTCCAGCCTAGAGGCATTCGATGCGACACGTGCGGTAGGCGCCTGTACTAATCCTTATGCCAGCATTGTGTATGGTATTTAATGGCCGGAGGGTTGATGGAGACGCTGACCCATACACTATGCATCCGTAATCCAAGATAGGGAGGATAAGAGTTCTATACAAACGCAAAAGACAAACACGGTTTGTGCCCCAAGAGCTACCAGTAAGAGTGCGAAGGAGATTCATAGGTGATACACATCGGCCCTGTAGTTCACGGATATGTTTTCGCCAGGTTAGGCATGGTGCTCACGCCAGGTAGGAGTGAGTACCCCATTTACTCTCCGCTGAATCCTGTAAATCTGACACACCATATGCTTCGAAGAAAGTTTTCAAATTGTCTTCCGATTAGGTAGAGAAGTCTTCGTAATTTACCACACCCTTGCAGAGGTTTAAAGTCGGGTGGGCGGACACATGCACCTGGAGGTCGGCTATTTCTTTTAGGTCAGTGATTTTGCTGATCTGTTCGTCAGAACGACATTCAGAAAGGATTGTGCCGTTTCTTCGACGGACCACCGACTGAAATTTGCCAAACTTTTCGATTTCTCTGGCAAGTTTGATCGAGCTGGCACTCTTCATTGTTTCATTATCACTTTTACATGACATGACGAGAAAGCGGGACTTAGTAGGTCTATCAGAGTCATTACAAAAAAACTCTCAAGGTTTACCGTTTCACCAACAAATCTCCTCTTCCTTATGGAAGAGGGCGGGGGAAGGTTTTTTATCGATTAAGAGGATATCATATTCATCCCCGTGGTCCCCACCCACCATGGAGCCCAAGGGGACACTCCATCGGAGTGCCAGGGTTGCCACAGGGATATAGTGGGGGTTACCACAGCGCTGCACCGCCGTGGATCCCCCCGCTCACCCTGGAGTTCAGTACAAGACCTAGTCCAAGCCGGTTGATCGGGAGTGGGTTAGCTCCTGACCGCCCGTCTAGAAGAGGCCGTAGCCAAAGCAAGTGTATTGAGACCTACAAGGAATGTTCCCCAAAAAACGTAGAAGCACGTATCCCCGGATGCCAAGAAAAAAAGTAGCACGAGGAGAGTAATTGGGAAACAGACAGGCCTTTCAACCGCCAGGACATACATTCCTTCCGACACGGGTCGTCATGCACGGCAAACACATGGGTGGGCGTTCAGCATGCAAAGGGAGCCAGTGAAAGAGAAGAGGGAGAAGAAAAGAGACAGGATGGTATAGAAAAATGAGAATGTACAACGGGGAGTAGAAAAATGACTTGTGAAGGAAAGGAATACTTGAGAGCCCTCTCTGTATCCCCCCGTCAGGACGTGGACCAACCCACCTCGACGGGTGAATGCAATTAATTATTTTATTTTACAAGATGGATGATACTTAATATTCCTTATATCATTTCTCATAACAGGTACATGCAAATGCGGAAGTCAACTCTACATCGGCTTAAACAGCAATGGAAATAACGTAGTTTCAAACCACCATTCGGTTTGGAACAGATGTATGTGGAAAACGACCCGTCCGTCAACCGCGAAGAAAGGAAATTGCAGAACAAATCACAACTTCTGCAAAACGTCTTCGCGCAGATATGGCAAATGAATTAATTCACTTGGGAGATCCAGAACCTGCAATATTGCCGAATGCAAGTGTGTTGTATGTCATTTCCAAAGAATATGTGGACTCGCAACACTTGCACAAAGATCCGATTCAAGCTCTGCAGATGATGCAAAATCAAGATAAAGCCACTGTAATTCACAACATTGGTGTAGTTTCATTTTTGTGTATTTTGATACAAAATATCAGAAAAACATTTACAAGGTATATGCCAAGGAGCAATCCGCTTGCTTATAGGTTAATGCAACAGGAGGGCTAGTGAAAAAATTGTTAGAATTGACGGAACACTGAGTTCCCACATTTGTTTGTATATAGCAGTAATTAGAACTTCGGAAGGTCAATTTCCTGTTACGCAAATGCTTTTAGAAAATCAAAATACATCAACAATTTTATTTTGGTTAAACCTGTGGGTTACTTTGGGCGCGCCACCTCCATAGGAAACTGTGACAGACGCATCCAGAGCACTTCTAACAGCCTGAGTGCGATGCTTCACCGGGTGCTTAACCATAGAAGAATATGCCGATTTTTTTTTTTTGACAAAATTCCAAGACGTTATATAAGAATAGATGTAGCACATTTTTTAAAAAATATATGCCAATTATTTGAGAAAACAACCACGTTTAGTTAAGAAATTTTTCCTTACAGTTACTGGGAAGTTAATCCTTTCTCGTGATGTGGATACCGTCAAAAAGATAGTTCTATTCATTGTTGTTGTTGCTAGAAGTGAAACATATGGTTTTCTTCTAAGCAACCCAGCAAAGAACTGCTGCAGAAGTTGACAAAGATGTACTGATGAACTTTATTACAAGTAAAGATTCAATTGACAATATTCTTGATGACATATGTCAAAATGAGCAACATTGTCCACTAGATGAGAATGATTCAGAAAATGTTGTAAATCATTCAGGACTAAATCGGTGGAGCCAGTGGGCTGCGGATATTAATAGAGAAGCTCTTAATTTATTGCAAGAGGGTTCCAATGTCAAACCTTTTTATCTACCCACATTTTGTGAAAAACTTTTGAAAGACATGCTAACTTTTCCACTTTGGACATGTGCTTTCAGGGATCAATTTGGCTATGGAAGTATTCCAGCCTCAAGTGCCTCTGTGGAAAATGAATTCGGCAAAATAAAACACCACATTTTGAAGTTAAAAAGCAAACTGACGGAAAAACAGAGGGTTGATGAATTTGTGAAAGAGTTCACTGATTATTTGAAAGGTAAAATGAAGCTGATTGAGGCGAAACACAGAAGAAATTCGAGATTCTCACCAAGATGCTATTAATGTAATGGAAAACAGCATCATTGAAAACACTGCGGACCCAGTAGCATGCAATAGGTCCATAACATCACCAATGTCTACAAGAAACGAGCCTGAAGCCTCTCAATTGGAAAAAATGTGCCCCGCATGTAAAAATGGAGATCTTCCGACTAACATTCACAAATGTATAATTTGTTTAAGCCCGGTGCATGTTATATTCGATTGCTCTTACAGTCTCAAAAATGAAGAAGGATTTGGAGAAAAACGTATTTTCTTTAAATGCTATCACTCAAAGAATGGCCAAAATATTAAAGCTAGCAATGAAATAGAAAATTGGAAAGGTTTAGCTGTGCAAAAAAAAAAGGCGAAAAAGAAAGCTTTATATTTAAATAATGAAGTGGATCTATCTAATGCAATGAAGTTCAAAAAGCATTTGAAGATCCCCATTATTAGGAATGGATCCAGGTCAGAACTAAGTGCCATTAAAATTAATGGCAAGTACTACACTTTGAATTGGACATGTTCTCTTGATTCATTGATTGAGATTATGGTTTTTGCTTCAACACAAAATTCTAAATTAAGAGAAGTAATGTCGAAATATGTTAATTTTTTTCATTTTGGTTCAAACCATTATGGAAAATGAAATAACATCTCATACCTATAGATTACGCGCCAATCTGTACATAGAATTTTTTTCACCCTCGACGGAGACCTACCCCATTACAGAAAATAATTCAGTTTTTGTGGATTGCAATGCATCAATATCGCATTTAGTTGGACTACTGATGACTGCGTATCCAACATACAAAGAATCATCTATATGCAGTGAAGGTTGTCCTACTATAAAGAAAAGCATCGCAAAAATTAGTGTTTCTCTTGCAGATGTAATAAATGAAACGTTAAATGACATTCTGAAAACTTACACCTCTACCAGTGAATCAATATGCCGTAGGCAAACGAAAAATGACTTTCCTCATTATGAAGGTACTGGTATTTACAGGACGAAATTTGAAGAAGCTGGTGAGTAACAATTTTACCAATATTAACTTCAAATGGCTATAAATAAGATAGAAATGTATTGAAATATATAACTATTATTTTATAGGTGTATTTAAGGAGCATAATACAAAATAGTTTAACTAATCGGATCGCCATTTCATGCTGGTTACATACGCGTTCAGAGAGGATGAAATGACTAATATCCAATGTAACCAAGATTCCTAGTAACTGTTTGGTAAACAATATAACAAATATAACAACATAAATATCAATTACTCTCTTCTTCTTCTTAGCATGCTTTCGGGATTTTCTTCAATTGCCTTTATTTCCATTACGCTTCATCCATTTTCTGAAAGGATGACAGCTCAGTGCAATGTATCATACCCCGCGATTGCTATCGCCAAAGTAAACATTCAAATCACATTCGTAGTCATCGCTATTACACTAATTATTACGCATTTTCACAAGTAATGCAAAAAGTGTTAACAATCTCAAAAGGCGATCGGTTAAGGCAAAACGTACATTTCATTTGGGCAATAGGTCATAATGCTTGAGTTAGTTGTTTATTCACGAGAAAAATAACTTGTACTTACTTGTAAAGTAAATAATTTTACTGCAGTCAGAGAGAAATTAAGAGTTAGGCCAATTAAAGTTGGCTGAATGTTTACATATGCCTTCGTGCATTCATTGGTTTCTTCCCAAACAATCGACAAAAAACACTTAGTATCAATATTTCCGAAATATTAATACTCTTCTGAAAAAACAAAAAAAACAAATACTTTACTGTTTGGTTGGCAAGATGGGAAAAGGGGATGCGCAAATATTTACGCGCACTGGTTTAACTTACTGAATGATGTTTCCGGGCACTACAGCACATGTGGTCATTAGCCCTGTTAGTGTTGTGCATGTGTTCCGATGGCGTTATTCCCCACCCGCTGGAGGGTGAGATCCGCCGTCGACCTGAAAGTTTTGCCTTTCGGGGGAATTCCCCGTACGGACTACTCCCCCCAGCGAGGCATCGCCTCATCCGGAAAGCGATCCCGTTCACAGCCGTTGCAGAGACAGCGGCAAAACTGGCTCTGAACTAACTCAGCCGATACGCGCATTGATGCGTCCGTAATGAGTAATATGGCTTTGATTTTTCAAAAGTTTGACTTAGGAAGTTTGCATGACTCGTCGCTTACAGTACGAGAATAGTGTATCTTATATATTATTTCTCAAAGGGCTGTTGGGTCTTTTCAAATTGGGCGACATACGAAACCGATCTGTATAAAGAAGCAACGGATTGAAAAATCGTGTTTCTTTTCGCCTGCACATGGGACATTCGTATTGAAAAAGTGCGTTAAAAATACGTAAATATTTAAAAAAACGTAGATTTCGGGATCTGTAATTTCTGATTGCCGCGCGATCTTTCGGAAAAAAACTACACTGTCGGACGGTGGCGGGAGCACACAGCGTTCTGGCTTGCCAGAACCAGTGCGCGTTTCGTGCACGTAAATGTGATACGTGTAAGCACGTAAATGTGATTTTCTACATTGAATAGAAATCTTGAAATAGAGGTTAGTGAATCTTAATTTTTGCATACATACAATACATTATTTTATTAACTGATTCCATCAACTTATTTATATATGTAGCCTTTGAATGAAGGTTAGAGAAATACAGTATTATTTTTTCACATATATTACGTGTATTCAGAATTTTCACGTTCACAGCGTCGCGTGCGGACGTGTTTTGGAGTAGCTCCGCGAAGTGAAAGGCAATGGGTGTGGACCTCGCTGTGTATCGAGCGCGCGTCGGGGCATGGGCTGCGCGTACTCGCCCTGGTCGACCGGCTTCGGCGCAAGCGGCGTACTCGGGCTTGCGGGAAGGTGGCGGCGTGGCTCTACTCTGCGCAACTGTTTTGGCCACACTCCTTGTGATAGGTGGTGTGGAGCAAAATCCTGGTCCCGGAGTGCAGGTGGCAGAGGCGTCGTGCTCCAAGTGCGAAAGGAGCGAGCGGAGAATGCGAAGACTGGAGGCGGACTTAGCTCAGGCTCACAAACATATTGGAGAACTGACGTTAAGGATCCGGGAGTTAGAAGACGTCAGCAAAGGTACGGAAGGGAAAAATGTACTTGAGAAAGAGAAGAGTAACGTGCGTCCAAATATAAGTGAGTCTTTTCAGACAAATGCTCCGTTCAGTAAGGTGAAAGTGCTAGGCGATTCAATGCTGCGACACAGCGGCGGCGTTTTGAAGAAAAAAGGTGCCGACGTATCTTTTTTCCCCGGCGTAGATATTGAACAAATGACCTCTGTAGTTCATAAAGCTAAACCACATGAACAAACAGAGGTGGTTTTGATTCATGTAGGGACCAATACGCGGAAACGGCAACCAGTTTACGACACAATCAACCAATGTGTCAAACTAGGGCATGCCATTAGAAGTAAATTTAAAAATGCGTGGGTCATTGTTTCCGGAGTTATGCGCCGGAATGATGTCCACATTACTAAAACACGGGACTTGAATTGTGGCTTGCGGTGGGCATGCGAGAAATTTGATGGGCTGTTCGTTGATCCCAATTACTGGCTCGGGCACGAAGACCTTGGACGGGACGGCCTTCATCTCAACTTCCGAGGTACATGGAAGCTGGGATGTCTTCACGACCAAGTAATACAGTCGTATTTACTTGGAAAGTGACGACCGGAGGAAGGAGTAGTAGTAGCACCATGTACAGTGATGGTTTCGAGAAAGGAAGCGACGCGTTTGGTGACTGCTGCGGGGGAGGTGACGGAGACAACGCGTGTGACTGCTGCGGGGGAGGAGATGGCAGTGACAGCGGCGCAGGAACGAAACGGCTCTAAACGAAGCCATGGCAGAATACCTTATTTTTTTAAATATATAGATCAACACAACTAAACGAAATCACGTCATCCACGAACACACACTACAAGCTAAAAGCAATATACAAACAACGACGCGATAAAAAAACACTCAGTACTTCACAAAACACTCATACACACAGCTGCACGAGGAGACGCCGCGGCGTGGCATGAAACTATAGACCGAAGCAGCTTGGCGGCGGCGTGGGCTCGTTCGCAGAACACAACACAACTTTGCTGACGTCACGCTGTAAACGGCACCTCGCGCCCAGGCCTGTCTCTCTCGTGGGCCACGGACCTAGCCGACGTAGTTGATGAAGGTGGTAGGGTCGACGCGATTGTAATTGATTTTGCCAAAGCTTTTGATGTTGTTCCACACGATCGTCTTGTAAAGAAATTAATAGATTCGGGTTTAGACACTAGAGTGGTAGCGTGGATAAACGAACTACTTCGTGACAGGACACAAAAGGTCCGAATCGGAAATTACTTATCAACTTCGAGAAACGTCACGTCAGGAATTCCACAAGGGAGTGTCATCGGTCCACTCTTGTTTCTTGCCTTCGTGAATGATTTACCGACAAGTTTAGTTTCTAATGTACGACTCTTTGCAAATGACTGCGTAATTTATAGAATTGTTAACTCGGAGGAGGACGAGAATATTTTGCAGCGAGACTTGGACAAATTACATATCTGGGGGGATACAAACGGCATGGAAATAAATAGTTCAAAGAGCAAATCCATCACGTTTGGTAGGGGTCGAAGTTACAATGAAACCGCGTATAAATTGAATAATAATGTTATACCTCGAGTCACGTCTTGCAAATATTTAAGAGTTCAGCTAGACAGTAAATTGACATGGGAAAATCAAGTAAATTTCGTTGTAGGGAAAAATGGAGATCTTTGCATTTTATTATGCGGATTCTCAAAACGAGTTCAGTGAGTGCCAAAGAACTGGCATATATGTCATTAGTGCGACCCATATTAGAATATGGCGCGATATGTTGGGACCCATACAGACTTTTGCAGCAAAGAAATCTAGAAAAGGTTCAGCGTAGAGTGTAGTATCTGTAGGAGCAGATACTACGAAAACAACGTCGGCGTCGTCGCGGGATAGGAATTACCCGCGCCGCGGATAGAGGGAGCAGCGAGCGCGCCCCGTCGCCACCCGGCGACCGGGAACGAAGGGGTAGAGCAGCCACCCCTCCCCGGCGGGGAGGGGGACGCCGAGCGGAGGGTTGGAGCGCTGGAGGTCTCGGCCACTCGGAAGTTGGATGCGGAGCAGTCGTGACTGAGAGAGACTTTTTGGTGAACATGTTCGTGTTGATGTAGAGATTGTTGGAGATTGGGATAAATAAAATTGTTGTGTTACAAAATTGTCTGTGTTCCTGATTTGGTATACAACAATTTTACTGGCGACGAGGTAAACGAAGATGGCTACAGGCGATCAGGTGGCGCAGTTAATAGTGCTAATGCAACAACAGTTGCAACGACAGGAGGAGAGGCAGCAACAACAACAACTACTGCAGCAACAACAGCACACCGCTTTACTGCAGGCAATCGGGGCCATGACTGCGTCAGCTCCTCAGCGGCAGGTATTACCGTTTTTCCCCAGCTTTGACGAGAGCAAGGAGAAATGGTGCTCGTACGCAGCAAGGTTGCAGCAACACCTGGCCTTCCACAAGGTAACAGACGAAGACAGCAAGCGCGCGTTTTTTTTAAGTATTTCAAGCAGCGATATGTACGAGTTGTTGCAGAAGCTTAGTCCGCAGGAGCCAGTGGAGAGCCTTAAGTTTAGTGAGATCATGGATAAACTGAACAAGTTTTATATTAAAGAGCCACATGTAATAGCTGCTCGTTACAGATTTTATCAAAGTAGAATGCAGTTGGGGCAAACTCATGCACAATGGGTGGTACATTTGAAAGGGTTAGCCAGAGAGTGCGGATTTTCTTGTGAATGTGGAAAGTCGTATGCTGGGAGTCTAATTAGGGACATGTTAGTAGTACATACGCCAGAAGATAAAGTTAGATACGAGGCGTTGCAGAAGAATAATCCGCCGTTAGAGGAAGTATGCAAGTTAGCATCGGTCCACGAGGTCACGACATCGACGGCGCAGCAAATGGAAGCGGGTCGAGACGTAATGCAATTAAAGGAAAGAGTTGAACATAAAGCCGAGGTCAAGAAAAAACCGACAATTAGAGAGACGGAAAGCAGTAGCAAGCTTAAGTCATGTAGAGGATGTTTTGTATCACATGATAGGAAGGAATGTAGATTCTACAAAGCAAAATGTTTCAGATGCAATAAAGTGGGTCACATACAGTCAGTATGCACAGTAAAAGGCAAGATAGATAAGAAAGCACGTAAATTAATGGAAATCGATGGTAATGAAGCAGGTGAGGTTAATGAAGTATTGAGCTCTGGTAAAGATAATAGGATAAGCACAAGCCTGGTGATTAATAAGTCAGCAGTGGAATTTCAGATAGATACCGGATCACCCGTGACACTTATGAATTTAGTAACGTATCAGAAGATCGGAGCGCCAAGATACGACAAAGCAGCCATACAGTTGAGAACTTTCGACAAAAAGCCGATACCGGTAAAAGGAGTGATAGAAGTAGCGGCAAAATATAAGGGAGTAACGAGAAGAATAAAGATATGGGTGGTAGATAGGTACGACACAACCAACATCCTGGGACTAGATGCATTCGACAAATTCGGTTTCAAGATACAAGATCAGGTAAACATGGTATCTGAGGAGGTGCCTTTCGATAAAATCGAAGAATTAACAGAAAAGTATGCTGATCTTTTCGCGCCCCAGCTAGGGAAAGCAGCAAATTTTGAGGCGCGTGTTCACCTGAAACCGGAAGCGCGCCCGAGATTCTGCAAAGCGCGGACAGTTCCGTTGGCACTTAGGGAACAGGTAGAGAGGCAGCTCAAGAAAATGATAAAAGAAGAGATAGTAACACCGGTGAGTTTTAGTGATTGGGCAACACCTCTAGTGCTTGTAAAGAAGTCAGATGGGAGTATCCGGCTGTGTGGGGATTTTAAAGCGACAGTTAATGCCCAACTTCAGGTGGAGAAATATCCGATACCAAAGCCGGAGGATTTATTCCAGAAGCTTTCGGGTGGGAAATATTTCTCTAAAATAGATTTGAAGGAAGCGTATTTGCAGCTCCCCCTGGACGAAGAGTCAAAGAAATGCTTAACAGTAAACACACCAATTGGGTTGTTGCAGTACCAGAGGTTGCCATTTGGTGTAGCATCAGCGGCAGCAATTTTTCAACGTTACATTGAGCAGGTAATAGCCCAGATACCAGGGTGTATTAGCTACCTCGACGACATCGTGGTAACGGGCGCTTCAAACGAAGAACACTTGCGGAACCTGGAACAGCTGTTATGTAAGTTGCGGCAGGAAGGTCTGAAGGCAAAACTATCGAAATGTGAATTTTTCAGGAAGCAGATAAAATACCTGGGGCATGTATTAGATAGCGAAGGAGTAAAGCCCACAGCAGAAAATGTCCAAGCAATCATGCAACTACCAGCTCCGGCCAACATTAGGCAGTTGCAGTCGTTCATGGGTAAGGCCAACTATTATGCCAAGTTTATTAAGCAGTTTGCTACAGTAGCGGCCCCACTTAACGCGCTAAGGAAGAAAGGAGCGCGTTTCGCTTTGTCTGAGGCGTGTCAACAAGCATTCGATACTATTAAGGGGCACCTGATAGAAGCAGTGAAGCTTACGCATTTCAACCCAGAAAAGATGGTAACCTTGGCTACAGACGCGTCCGAATATGGCATAGGGGCAGTGTTGTCCCAGAAGAATGAGAAAGGAGAAGAGGTACCGGTAGCGTTTGCTTCCAAAACGCTTAATGTGCATCAGAGGCGGTACTCTCAAATTGAAAAGGAGGCGCTAGCTGTAATTTATGGTGTAAGGAAGTTTAATGATTACTTGTTCGGTAATAAGTTCATTATAATTACAGATCATAAGCCGTTGGTGGCTTTGTTTCATCCTACAAAGAAGGTACCGGATAATATGGTAAGGAAACTTCAGAGATGGTCATTATTCTTATCGGATTATAATTATGAAATCATTTTCAGGAGTACGGCACAACACGCGAACGCGGACGCGTTGTCGCGCTTGCCAGTGGGCGATGATGCAGAGTTTGACAGTTTGGAGGTAGATTCGTTGCAGATAGATATGGAGCAGAACCGGGCAGTACAGCAGTTTCCAGTGGACGCAAGACGCATAGCGAGGGCCACCGATCAAGATCCCGTTTTGAAGAAAACGCGGGAATACGTCCGTACAGGTTGGCCGACGAGAGGAAGGAATATACCATTCTTCAAGCTACAAGAGCGTTTGTCGGTGAAAGCAGGTATTTTGCTCCTGAGCACAGGAGACAGCGTTAGAGTGGTAGTGCCAGCCAGTCTCAGAAGTGAAGTGCTAAGAACATTGCATAGAGGGCACTGGGGAATTGTATTAACAAAGCAGTTAGCCAGGCAGAATTGTTATTGGCCAGGTATAGATCGCGGTATAGAAAAAATGATCAGAGAATGCCGAAGTTGCCAAGCATATCAAAAGAATCCCAGGCAGCAATGGGTCTCTTGGCCAGAACCAGAAGGGCCGTGGGATAGGTTGCACATAGATTTCGCGGGCCCCTTCCAGGGATCAACTTGGCTTATAGTGACGGATGCACAGACAAATTTCCCATATGTGACAGAAATGTCGAACCCGACGGCACACGCCACGGTAAGAGTTCTGCAGAGAATTTGTAGTATTGAAGGATTGCCCAGGGCGATAGTTTCGGACAACGGTCCCCAATTTACGGCGGAAGTGTTCCAGAGGTTTTGTGATAGTAACGGAATTAAGCATATTCTAGCACCCCCGTACCACCCCCGCTCAAACGGCGAGGCCGAGCGCTTTGTACAAACGTTCAAATCGGCTATAGCAAAAGCGAAATATGATGGAGTCAGTAGGGAGCAGGCAGTCCTATCGTTGCTGGCCTCGTATAGGGCTATGCCGGGGAGGGATGGAATGAGCCCCGCACAGAGGTTACACGGGCGGCAACCGAGGACGATGCGACTTATCCTTGATGCAGCCAACAGGTGAAACCAGGAAGTGGCAGGCAGAGCCGAAGTTCGCAGTGGGAAATCAGGTATTCATCAGAAGCTTCCGGGATGACCCCAAATGGGTGCCGGGAAAAATACTGAAAGTAGAAGGAACTAGAGTGTATGTAGTACGAACGCAGTACAAGATAGTTAGGAGACATCAGGAACACATCAGGCGCAGGACCTTCGAGATTCCAGAAGTTGACGAAGCACTACAGACAAGGGTAGCAGAACCGGATAGAAATTTAGGCAGGCTGTTTGGTTTTCAGAGAGAGCCCATTAGGAGTACGCTGCCGGCACAGGAGCAGCAACCAGCAGAAGCAGCAGAGCAACGGGAGGCGGAAGACGAACAGCAGCAGGAGGACCCGCGGCTAATTGGACGGGCCCGCCTCTTTGACAGCGACAGCGAAATGAGCGAGACAGCCCCCGGAGCAGAGGCGCACCACCCGAGACCGGAGCGGGTACAGCAGAATCATCAGCAGCCGCCGCCACCAGACAGCGGCGACGCAGAGATGGAGGAGACGGCCGCTGGTGGGGAGGCGCATCAGCAACCAGAGGGGTTGCCCCTGCAATACAAGCAGCAGCAGCAGCGGTTGGTGGCGCCCAGGCGCCGCAGTGCGCGCTTACAGAAGCGCGCCGCTCCCTACGCCCACAATTAGGCGGGGAGGGTGTAGTATCTGTAGGAGCAGATACTACGAAAACAACGTCGGCGGCGTCGCGGGATAGGAATTACCCGCGCCGCGGATAGAGGGAGCAGCGAGCGCGCCCCGTCGCCACCCGGCGACCGGGAACGAAGGGGTAGAGCAGCCACCCCTCCCCGGCGGGGAGGGGGACGCCGAGCGGAGGGTTGGAGCGCTGGAGGTCTCGGCCACTCGGAAGTTGGATGCGGAGCAGTCGTGACTGAGAGAGACTTTTTGGTGAACATGTTCGTGTTGATGTAGAGATTGTTGGAGATTGGGATAAATAAAATTGTTGTGTTACAAAATTGTCTGTGTTCCTGATTTGGTATACAACATAGAGCTTCAAATTTTGCTTTCAGGGGTACCAGGAATAAAGTATGGGAGTCACTCGAAACAAGGAGAATGAAATCGCGTCTCTATGCTATGTATAAAGCGTACACAGGCTTTCGACCGTGGAAAGAAATTCAAAGTCGATTAGGGAAACCTACATATTTCGGCAGAGCGGATCACATGCACAAAATTCAGACAAGAATTCAGAAAACGGACGTTGGGAAATATTCATTTGCGAATCGAACTATTAGAGACTGGAACGGCTTGCCTGTGACAATCTTTGATCCCTTTCCTCATGATGTCAGCAAATTTAAAAATAAATTAAATTCCTAGATGTTTATATGTGTCTTATTATCTCCTACGTAAAGTATGTTATATTATAACTATTATTATAACATTATTATTATTACTATTACTATTATGTGCAGTGGCGTGTAGTGCAGTGATGTGAAGTTGAGGGAAACGAGTGGGTCAGAATCACATTAAAACGTGATTGGCAGTATGGTGAGGTGAGACGAGGCGAGGTGAAGTGAAATGAAGTGAAGTGGAGTGGAGTGGAGTGGAGTGCTATGGAAGCTTGCACGGTGAAATGTTTATGTTAATTTGTAAAGTGTGTAAAATTTGTAAAATTTTGTATAGTTGTTAAGTTCTGTAATGTTTAGTTAGTGTATTCTGCCACCAAGTTCTGGAACTTATTTGCAGAATTAGTAATAAATCTATCTATCTATCTAACACTATCCATCGGACTGCGGTACGAAATGCAGTTAATCAGCTGCAGTACTACTGCTATCGCCTCGCAGTGAGAGATGGATTTAGCCTTCTACATAGCTCTGGGAGGCTCTTTCAACAATATGTTGTGGACGCCTATGTGAAAGTAGGAGGAAGAATAGCCTACATTAAGACCCATCAGAAAGAAATTCGAGCTGAGAGTTACAAACGTCTCATGGATTTCATCCACAGTGAAGCGGCAAAGCGAAATGTTCATGCAGGAGTTCCTGTGATATTGCCTTCAACTTTTGTTGGCATTCCCCGAAACATGATGCAGAACTCTCAGGATGCCATGTCCATTGTTGCCCGATTTGGAAAACCAGATTTATTTATAACTTTTACAGCAAACCCCACATGGAAGGAAATAGTGGAAAATGTACCAGAGTGTCAGCAAGTGCAGCATCGCCCTGATTTAATTGTGAGAGTATTTTACCAGAAATTGCAAGAACTCATGTGTGATTTAACTGAACATATATTTGGAGTAGTTACAGCACACGTTCATGTAATAGAGTTTCAGAAGAGGGGCTTGCCACGTGCCTATATTTTGGTGATATTGCGAGATCAAGACAAACTTAGAGAAGCTCCAGGTATTGATTCTGTAGTTACAGCTGAGTTGGCAGATCCTGCAGAGAATCCAAGACTGAATGCAATTGTAAGCAAATGCATGATACATGGGCCATGTGGACCACACAATTCCAGAACTCCATGTATGGAAAATGGGGTATGTACTAAAGCGTATCCAAAAGAATTTGCCACAGAAACGCAGACAAGTGTTGATGGATATCCTGTGTATAGAAGAAGGGATAATGGTCAGCACATACTTTGCCGTAACGTAAGAATTGACAATAGATGGATAGTACCTTACAACCCATACCTGATTGTAAAATATAATGCACATATCAATGTGGAAGAATGTTCATCTATTAAATGTATTAAGTATTTGTTGAAGTATGTGTATAAGGCCCATGACTGTGCTGAGCTGGATGTACACTCTGATGCAGAAACATTGATGTTGATGAAGTTGCTACTCACATTAATGTGAGGACTCACATATGTGAGCCCACCAGAAGCAGCTTGGCGCCTGCATAAGCGATACATGCAAAAAAGGTCGCATGCCATAGAACGGCTACCTGTGCATCTCCCACAGGAACAAATGATGTTCTTTCAGGTCGGAAATGAACAGGCTGCTGTTGACGCAGAGCTTACAAGGGATACCAAGTTAACAGCATGGTTTAAATTAAATACAAGTGACAGTTTTGCCATGGGGCTGTTATACAAGGATATCCCAGAAAATTATACATGGGTGAGGAACATGTGGCAGAGAAGGAAGAAGTTATGCAAATGCATTGGAAGAATGTACACAGTGAACCCCATAGAGCGAGAGAGATTTTATCTTCGCATTCTTCTTCTTCATATAAGAGGGGCCACTTCCTTTGAAGATTTAAGGACAGCAAGTGAGCAACGTTTTGACACCTTTCTTTCTGCTGCTCGGGAAATGAAGTTGGTAGATGATGATAATGAATGGGTGCATTGCCTCGAAGAGGCTACTTCATTCAGAATGCCACAGCAGTTGAGAGACCTTTTTGCATTCATATGCATTTTTGGTTCTCCAAGTAACGTACCAGTACTGTGGGAACAATTTAAGGATCATCTATCCGAGGACTACTCTCGACAACATGCTGAAGATGCAAGTTATAACTCAGCTTTACACGACATTGAGAAAGTGTTCCGAGTGCATGGTGTAAGCTGCAGTAAGTTTAATCTTCCTGTACCCCTTTTGCCAATAGCGTGTACGAGTCTGTGCAACGCAGAAGAAGAAATACAGAAAGGTAAAACTTACTATGGAATGCTAAATAACATGCACAAGATGGTTGCTGATGAAGTATTGCAATGCATAAAAGTAGATTGTGGTACTTCATGGTACGTTGATGGACCAGGAGGCACCGGAAAGACTTTCCTGTATAAATGCATTACTCACCTTCTTAGAGCTGAAGACAAGATTGTTTTACCTGTTGCATGGACAGGTATAGCAGCAACACTACTGGAAGGTGGGCGCACAGCACAGTGCATTTAAATTTCCTATTGCGATGACAAACACTTCTGTGTCAAGCATGAGGCTACTCAATTGCGGAAGGCAAGCCTTATCATTTGGGATGAAATATCAATGGTACCAAAAATGGCACTTTCAGTGCTCAATACTTTGCTGCAAGACATTATGCAGTCGCAAGATCTATTTGGTGGAAAATGTGTACTGTTTGGAGGTGATTTTCGCCAAATTTTGCCTGTAGTCCGTGAAGAAAATAGAGTTACAATCTGCGAGCAAACTGAAAAAATCACGACTGTGGCAGCACATCAAGACATATGTCCTGAGTGAAAATGAGAGCCAGATGTGATGCGCCCTTCAGTAAATGGTTATTGGAGCTGGGAAATGGCCAAATCCATGTACAGAAAAAAATTTCACCTTTTGCCATTGAGATACCACAGCAGTGCCTTTACGATGGTGACATCGTCTCTTTCATTTTTGATGGAAAAATAGAAGAGAATGACACTAATTACAAACGTGCCATTCTTTGTCCCAAAAATGAAGATTGCTTTCGAATCAATGATCGAATTGTTTCTGATTTGATCGAAGGGGAATCAAAAACATAGCATTGATTCAGTGCTCTTGGATGGCAACGATGTAGACAGGCAACTTTACCCGACAGAATTTCTTAATTCAGTGAATCCATCTGGCTTACCTCCTCACAAACTGACTCTTAAAAAAGGAGCAGTAGTGATGTTGGTTAGAAATCTTAATGCCAAGAAAGGATTGGTGAATGGCACTAGAATGGTTGTGCACAAAATGCACAATTCCATTGAAGCAAAAGTTCTGACAGGAGAGCCACAGTCTACTTTGGTGTTGATACCTAGAATCGATCTGACTCCATCAGACCACACCACGCCACGCCCTTCAATTTAAAAAGACGGCAATTTCCAGTAAGGTTGTCGTTTGCCATGACAATTAATAAGTCGCAGGGGCAGACTTTCAAAAAAATTGGCATCTATCTTCCATCTCCTGTGTTTACACATGGGCAACTTTATGTGGCATTCTCTAGAGTAAGTTCGTTTGCTGATGTTAGGGTACAAATTGAAGATGGCACAAATCAAGGAAAATGTAAAAACAGTTCTAAAGCTTTTACATTGAATGTTGTTTATAATGAAATATTAGATTGATAGCTATTTTAGGGTCAATAACTTGGTGGCAGAAATATACATGGACTTTATGGTGACAGATAATAAGTACTGTATGTAAATGAAGGATGGTTATGTGTAATAAAATTTGTGTAACCTGAATTTGTGATCCGAAAGGGAAACAAATAAAACCTTCAATTCAATTGTTGTAGTGATTCTTACTTTATTTGTAAAGTATTACCAAGAACCAAATTTTGAAAATCTTTGATTTCTGTAGTTGAAAATGTTTTGAAAATCCTTCATTCTTTTTATTACTGAAACCTCATACATTGCCTACAAAAGTGTTAGAGATTGCCTGTTTTCGAATATGATTGGAGCTGATTAATAATAATTATTAGTGTAAAAGAGTTTCAGCAGAAAACAGTTTGGTTTTTTGACTAACCATGCGATTTAATCGCACGGGTTCTCACTAGTCACACATTATTGCACTATCCTAGCCTATCCGAAAATCAATTGTGAGCAAATATCTTAACTGTACATTCTAGAATACAATTGATAAACTCAACATCTTTTTCCTTAACATCAGAACATGATTAAATCATAATATTTTTCAGACACTGGATTAGAAGTAGTTCGTATTGAACATTTATCCAATTATATTATAATTATGTAAGTTTATTTTTTTAGGTACAATTGTCTACAATGACATCCACGACTCAATGGAGCGTTCAAAAGTTAGACTGGATGAGATTCCAAGAAAAATTCTTTTCAATAATGAGTTGTATGGATTAATTGGAGTAGTTAATTACATCCGACCAATTACAATTACTCAGACATCGGAAGACGTCATGGGGCACTATGTCGCCCTTTGCCATCAAAGTAACAGCACATGGATTGAATGTGACGATTTGCAAACGAAAGTAATTCCTCGTCAAAACTCATTATTAATAAGGCCAGCATTACTTGTTTTTGCAAAGGAAAATTTGTTGACATAAATGTAAAAGTGTAAATACAATAGAAATAAAGTAATAGATGTACCAAAACATATTGTACGTTTTTCATATATTTATTTTTATATTTAAGGTTGGGGAAAGTGGAAGAGGAATTTAACGCCTCCAGCGTAGTCACTAAAAGATCTGCAAAATGTTTACAAACATGCTGGGAGAATTTTAAAAAAACAGCAAGGAGATTGGTCGCTGCAGAGAAGGAAATATTTCGCACAGGTACTGTGTTACATTTTTTGTTCTCGTAGTTTTAAGCCACATCATTTGACAAATTATTGTGCATTTATCAAGAAGTCTTGCTTTATGTTCAATCATAATTACTCGTGTATGATTGATCAGGAAACTACTAGTACTGTACTGTCTTCCATGAATGCAACATTATTTGAGTTTAAGGGCGCTTCAACGGCTAAGGTTATTTGCGCCCGTGTCAAATTATTTTAAGTCCAGTGCACAATATTGCAGTGCCGAGCTAACAAAGGAAAATTAAAATCTTTAAATAGAAAGCAAAGTAAAACTGAAAAGGAACGTATCCTAATAAAAGGGTTTGGCAGAAAAATGCCAGATAGTTTTTTTGTTTATTTAAATCTCGGGCTAAAAGCCAATAATTGGCATTATCATCTCTCAGGTAAGGCTGTACAACCCAGTCTCTCGCAAAAAGCTTGCAGAGAGATGATTCGTCATTCGTCGAAGAATCTCCGCTAGGGAGATGGTGATGCCTTCGACGGCTATCTCTTATCTTAATACAGTGCAAGAGAACATGCTCCACGGTAAGATCTATTTTGCAGTATTCGCATATAGGCGGTGGGTCCCCGTGGAGGAGATAACCGTGGGAGAAATGGCAGTGACCGATCCGGAGGCGTGTTAAAATGATCTCGCGACGAGCATCACGAGATGAGGAAGACCAAGGGTTTATGGAATCCTTGATTCTCGTGAGCTTAAAATCTGAGTTATGCCACTCTGCCATTCACTGCGGATAGAGCGTTTTATAAAGAGCTTAGTGTTTTCCGTGGGGACTGTGAAGATGTCTAATTCTCTTTACTTCGTGGCAGGCTTTGCCACCTGGTCAGATATTTCATTTCCTCTTATTCCCATATGTCCAGGGACCCAACAAAAGACTAAAATGTAGTGGCGGACCAATAGATGATGGATTTGCTGTTGGATGGTCATTGTCAGTGACACAGACACACAATTCTCATGTTCTGCTGTTATCTGACTTCGTGAGAAATATTGTAAGTTATTGCTCGTACAGGGAGGCGACAAAATGACTCACCGGTGAGTAATGTTATACATTTTAAGTTATTATTGTTTTAATTTCAATAGTTTTTCGTTTTATTTTGTTGATTACGGATTCAGTTAACTAATGATATAATATGATTCATTTTATATTAATTTTTGTGACTTGCGTGATTGATAAAACTTTAGGTATGAAATTTCATACCGTAGCCATTCAAGGGTTATTGTTTTGTTTTTACAGTGCGAACATAGCTAATGATGCTGAAGCCGTAATAAACATTCTCAATGACTTGGAGGAGATGACACGCTTACGTCTGGAATTGATGAAGCGGATGAATTGGAATTTGTGCTTCAACCAGCAAATGATGGCGCTGCAAGCGATGAAGATGATGCCGGAAGTGACATGGACGCTGAATCAGCCGATATTCGAGATTTAGGAAGAGGAGTTGTGTCACAACAGCTTGAAATTAGACATTTTCTCAAGAGGAGGCGGTAGGGCATTCCGTCAGTTGCTATTAGAATGTGACGATGTTGATGGAAATAATATTGAACAAGAGAACCAGCAGAGAAGCAAGTGAAACATAATACAAAAGAGAAAAAAATGGAATGAAATTATTCTTGAAGCTAATGACAAAAATAATTATGATTATCCTGTTGTAACCCCGAAATGTATCGAAGAGCTAAAAAAATCCAATGATGCACCTGTTGATCTTTTTAGACAATTTTTTGATACAGAAATCATAGATAGAATCGCACGAGAAACTGTTTCCTATGCAATGCAAAAAGGAGCACAAATTCAAGTGAGCTACGAAGATATTTATAAGTACATTGCAATCTTTCTTTTGTCGGGTTACTACCGTCTTCCTCATCGTGACATGTATTGGGAACGAAGACCAGATGCTCATAATTCATTAGTTGCCAGCGCTATGAAGAGAGGACATTTTCGGGAAGTACATAGATACTTTCATCTGAACGACAATACTGTAATAGATAAAACTGAGAGATTGTACAAAGTTAGACCACTTATCAATGATCTGAATAAAAAATTTCAAACTTTCATTGAACCTCTTGGGAAACTTTATTCTGTTGATGAAGCAATGGAACCCTACTATGGAAATCATTATATGAAGCCGTTTATCCGCGGGAAGCCAATAAGATGCGACTTCAAATTTTGGTGCCTCAATACACCACAAGGTTACCTTGTAAAATTTTACCCTTACGTAGGGGCCAGTGATTCAAGAGAACCAGGACAATCTCTTGGTTCAAGTGTTGTGAGAAAATTGTGTTCCGGATACTTACCTGAATTCAGGAAGATATTTGTGGATAGCTTCTTCAACAGTCTTCCTCTTCTAGAAAAGCTGAGAGAAGAAAATCTGTATATTATAGGGACAATTCGGTCAGATAGAATCCAGAAAGCACCCCTGGGAGACATGAAAAAAGAACCAAGAGGAAGTTACCATGCACTCCACGAAAGAGAATCCTCGGTTACTTTGGTTCGATGGCAAGACAACAGCCAGACTGTAGGCACGAACTTAGGAAAGAAAAATGTCACTGGACTAACTTCTTGCAAGCGTTGGAGTAGACAGAAGAAAGAAAAGGTTAACATTCCGATGCCAACTCTAATAAAAGAGTACAATAAGAGCATGGGAGGAACAGACCTTTTTGATAGGCTTCGTGGTCTGTATCGAATTCGTATTAGAAATAAACGTTGGTATTTTCCATTGATTCGCTTTTGTGTAAATGGTGCTATGGTAAATGCATGGCTACTGTTCAGACACACAGAAAAGGATATGCGGCTGGTCGAATTCATCAGGAGAGCAGTAATTGGGATTCTTGCCACCCCTGCAATTGAGAAGCAAGAGGAGTGCGACCAAAATACCACAAACAGATACTGAATGAAACACGTTTTGACAACGTAGGTCACATGGTGGACGCAATTCAAAAGCAAAGAAAATGTGCTTTCTGTAAGAAGTGCACAACTTTCTGTTGTGTCAAGTGCAACGTGGGCCTTCATCCAAGAAATTGTTTTGTGCAGTACCATACAAGGCGCTAACATTTGCATCTCAAAACTTTCATTGTAATCCACAAAATAACCATAACTCAAATTTTTTTTAAATGTGCTGAGATTCATTAATTTCTTTGTTGTACTTCATATAATTTGCCTACCGTTTGTATATCTTTTCTATTTTCATGATGAATAAATTTTAATTAGCTTCCACTGTTTGCGTAATTTCATTATATTGAAAGATTGTATTACTAAATTGTTATTACAAACTATTTTTTAATAATTAAAGTACGACGCAAATGTTACCCATTGTTGGCCACGGTATAAAATTTCATACCTTAAAGTATAACGGCAACGTTACCCATTATTGGCCACAGTATGAAATTTCATACCACCCAGAAAATAATGAAAATGCGAAAATATTTCGAATTTTAAAATTTTTACTTGAAAGACTATCAAAAGGAAACAATATATTTGATTTTTAAAAAAATCGCAAATTTTTTTGAATTGCGGCCACCTTTGGGTTAAGAAAAACGATGGGTCTTACGTGCAGTGCACAGCTATTATGGACTCCGGGTTCAATTGTAATTTAATAACTCAATCCTTAGTTGGACATCAACTCAAAACTTTTGATGCTCCTACAAATATTTGCAGCAATGCATCTTCTCAGACGCGAGCCAATAGCGGGGTATCACTGGAAGTTGGTGCCAGCGCCAAGAAGTGGCGCACCAACTTAGGTGCTTACGTTATCTCATAAATAAGTTCTCAACTACCATCGGTAGACTTAGATCTACCTCTTGGAACTCTGGCAGACCCGCATTTCGCTAATGCTAAGTCCATTTATTTATTAGGTAAGGAAATATTCTACTCAGTACTGACTACAGGAATGGTTTCATTAGGACATGAGAAACCCGTCACGCAGAACACGGTAAATAGGTTGGTAAATAGCTGATCGTCAACCATGTTAACAAGAGTAAAGGCAGGCGCGGATCCACGGGGGGGGGGAAATAAGGGAAATTTCCCCCCCCCCAAAATTTTTCAGCCAATGTACATTTTAATTCGTCGCGGGCATTTGAAGCATAAATATTTCAGCTAATAAAGATTTGTTGGTGTTTCGAGAAAAATATGCGATAGCAGAAACAAATGTCTTAATCCTATTATAAGTATATTTGTTTTCTTATCTTATAGGATAGGTTTAAGATTTGGTCAAATATGTCAATTTTTCTTGTGTTCCAAATGTTGTGGAAAAATCGGAAACGTAAAAATATTGTAGAGGAATGTCTGAAGAAACACCTGCAGAAAACACCCAAAATAATTTATGGTGACAGCATTTTTAAGCTGTAGTTTAAGCCTTGTGTTATGACTAATATCTTAAATAATAGTTATGTTATCTAAATAATGGGAAAACCATTTATGAATCATCTAGTGAAACTTGTTGTTGAGTGATGAAAATCTGTAAGCACCCTGTAGTAGGGGTAAGTATTTTTCTGTATATAAGGAAATAGGTTTTCGACAACTGTATCTTCCAAGTTTTTGAACTAAATATGTTGAACGCATATACGTGGACAGACAAAAAATAATTCCATAAAGTTGTAAGTAAATTAAATAACTAAAACTGCTGCATGTATATTAAACAAATTATTTTGCTGTATTATGTACATATACTTAAGTTCATTTATATATCGTATATAATTTTTGTTTGTTATCCCAGGACGAGTCGAGATTACACCTTTTAACATCCATACTAGGAAACCTCATTTTCGGAGAAAATATTAAGAATGGTATGTAATCAATTATTATTAATCTCATTTTAATCTATTTCTATTTCTTCAATTTATATAACTTTTAAAAACATTAGAAAAATGATTTTTCGATTAGTAAATTTTTAATTAACATACAACAGTGTTGATGGATATTGATGTGATATTAATTTATAACGTATTTCTATTACAATCACATTTTTAATTGAAGGTATATCAGTGTATAACACCCAATAGAACATATACCATACATTGCACATATATTATACGTACATTATATAATAAATAAATTAATTATTAATTTAAATCGAGATCTGTAATATTTACATTGAAATAATTGCTCAGGAAGTTTCAAGCGTTGATAATTAACGAACTTGGATTTTTAAATAAACAGTTCTAACTGTTACTTACCGATTTACTTGAAACATGAAATGAGATTTTACAAAATATTCAAAATAAATCGACTTGTAACAGTTGGATATTTTTACTCGTAATAAAAATTCGTGATTACCAACATTTAAATCTTCCTATACATTATAATAATTGAAACTGCAAAAACTATGCTCTGTAATTAGTAATTTTTAAAAATTTGAATTTTTTCATTTTAAACTTATAAGTTTGTACCTATAATCGTGATTATCTTAAAAGGTTATATTATGTAAATAAAATAACAATTATAAGTTATAAAATGCATTTTTCAATTAATAAATTCAATAATATAAATATATAAAAAAGTAATTTTTTTATAATATTGTAATCATAATATATCGATTATAGGTACAATATTGATTTCTGGTATAACTATACTTTCATTGAAGTTTAAATATCGTGAAACTTTTTAAGAATGAAAATATATAATTATACAAACTCAATCTTTTATTTATATAATTTGTATCTTGATTCAATTTTAACCATTTTAAACAGCAATTGATTCTCATCAAAAGTATTAAAATTTGAATCGAAAAATGTATGTATTCGTACCAAAAAGTACCATATCATTTATTCTGGCGTTAAATGAGTTTCAGTATATTTTTCAATTACACATTAATAGGACACATTTTTAAATCATTTTACTTGTAATTTTATATTATTACCAGAGCAAACTTTAAAAAGTATTTGACAAAAGAGAAGACATTTTTGGCTGTCAGTCAAGTGTTGTCTCTATTAAATCATAGAAAAGAGGATACATTTTATTTATCATATCTAATATGTTAAATAAAATATGTATTCTACAAAAGGTAGCGATATGCACTCGGTTAAAAAACTTCTATATCCAAATGCTTTGAGTCCTTTCTTATAGGAACATTATTATATATTATAAATTTTGTTCATATAAATACGAAATTTTTTTTATTAAAATCTAATTTCTTATTTGTTTACAGAAGCGGCAAAGTTTAATGTCTTCTTTTTTAATACCGCCAAAGAAGAATCGAATGGAAAATAGCGTTACGGAACATCAGTCAACAGATAGACATTCTCCGACATTAAACTTCTCTTCTAGTCAAAACTCTACTAGTGCAACAAAAGATAACACAGCAGTGACTCTAGCTACCAATTCATCTATTTTAAATCATCCGTCGACTTCAGGTATTCCAGACAATCTACGGGATAATACATTGGCAGTGATTTCCAATGATGTGGGGCATTACATTGGTCAAAATATTGACGATCGAATTAAAGCAATTTTGCTGGAAAATCCTTGGACTCCGCCAAAAGACTACAGTTTTCCTATATCGACGAGAATTGTTTCAGGAAAAACAGTAAAAAACTACGTTAGCAACAAGCATTTGCAAACATATCGAGATTGGCTGGTTCTATCAGATGTTAAAAAGGGTTTATACTGTAAGTATTGCCCATGGTTTACAAATCGCAATGAGGGTGGCTACCAAAAAAATGTGCCATTGGGAGCTCTAGTCACACGACCGTTAACTAATTTTAAAAATCTGACTGGAGTAAAGAGCGATTTAGAAAAGCATTGCTCTTATTCCTATCACAAGGACGCAGTAATTTCCGGGAAAAATTTCTTAAAAACCTACCATAACCCAAATTTGGAAGTGAGAAATATTCTCGATGAAAATCGTCTTTCTCAGGCACAAGAAAACAGGAAAAGACTTATTCCTATTGTTAAAACAATCATTTTGTTGGGAAAGCAAAATATACCACTACGTGGACACAGAGATGATGGACCACTATTAAGTGATTCCGTTCCAACGAAAAATGAAGGAAATTTTAGAGCTCTGCTTAGATTCAGGGTTGATGCTGGAGACCTAAACCTTGAAGAACATCTGAAAACATCAACATCAAGAGCAACTTATATCAGCAAATCTGTCCAAGATAAGCTAATTGAGTGTTGCAGAATGGAAATTTTAGAGAAAATAATAAAACGTGTAAATGATTCAAGATATTACGCAATTATGTTTGATGAATCTCCGGATATATCAGGCAAAGCTCAGATTAGTGTTATTCTTCGATATGTTGATTACACGAACACTGATAAACCTTGCATACGAGAAGATTTTGTAACATTTATTGATGCTTTCGGAGAATTAACGAAGAATTTAAATGACGAAGAAGAAAGTGAGGAAGATGAAGCCGAAACTGAAGAGTTCATACAATGCAACAAGATGCAGACTAACAAGACCAGCAGCGGGAATACGACGGAAGAAATTTCGTTGACTGGGGCATCCATAGGGCAAATAGTTTTGAAGGAAATTAACAAAATGAATCTCGATTTGAAAAATTGTGTTGCTATAGGTACTGATGGGTGTCCTGTCATGCTTGGAGAACATGGAGCAGTAAAAGAAATACAAAAAGATGCTGTGAATGCTGTCATGACACCATGCTTCTCGCATAAACTCAATAACAGCATATCAAAATCATCAAAAGTATCTATGATTGACAAAGTTTGCAGCGTTATAAGGGAAGTGACATTTTTTTTCAAAACATCCAGACCTAAACGAAACACTGCTTTGGTTCAATTTCTTGGTAAGAAACTTGTTCAGCTCTGTGATACACGGTGGGTAGAAAGACATGATGCAGTTCTCCAATTTACGGTAAGTTTACCTGAGATTATTGAGGCCCTTACAAAAATTAGTCAGTGGAAGAATAAAGAAACGGCTGGTAAGGCATCAGTCCTTGTTCATGCGTTGTGCACGTGTGAATTTATTATAGGGCTTTTTAGCCTTAGTGATATCTTATCGCTTACGCTTCCACTCAGCGTTCTATTGCAAAAGAAAACTATAGACCTTGCAAAAGCAGTGAAAATTGTGCAATCATTGATTGTAACTCTGGAGAACCGTCGACAAGAAGTAGAGGAACACTTTTGTGAAATATTTAACAATGCGAAGAAAATGACAGAAAAGTTAAATATCGACATGAAAAAGCCCCGAACTTGTGGTCGACAAACAAATCGCACTAATCCAGAAGTAGAAGATTGCCAGGATTTCTACAGAATTTCTGCATATATTCCTCTTTTGGATAATGTCATACATGATTTAAAATCACGATTCTCTCAGGATGTACTAGATGCTTTCCAGTTAATTTTACTGCTTCCTGAAAATGTGATTAGCTTGAACTCCGAACAAATTAGAGAAGTCATCAATTGTCTCGTTGAAAGATTTGGCAATTTACTGGAAGGAGGCAAAGAAATGCAAATTTTAAAACTGAAAGGCGAAATTGCACATTGGCAACGTAACTGGAATCTCCAAAAATCCTTAAGTGACTGTAATCTTCCAGATTCTGCTCTCGAAACTCTTGAGAGATGTGATAAAGATATTTATCCTATTATCCAAAATTTTCTCCAAATTCTCAGTACTTTGCCAGTGACAAACTCAAGTTCTGAACGGTCTTTCTCCTCATTGCGCTGTTTAAAAACTTGGCTTCGAGCAACAATGCTTCAGGAAAGATTAATTGGATTGGCGTTACTACATATTCACCATGATATCGTATTAAAACCAGAAGAAGTGGTGGATCGATTTTCGAAAATGGGAAATCATAGAATAGTATTGTAAAACTATAAAAATAATACATGTAATATTCTTATGTTGTATAATTAAATAAAATGTAAATATTTACGTAAATTTGTTGTGTTTTTATTTAAATCGTAAACATTCACAACTGAATAATAAACAGAAAATTATATTATAATATATCGCCGTGTGTTCGGTCGGACTTGCGAGGCCTGGTGTGAGCGGATGCGAGCGCCGTGTTTGAGGACGACGGCCGCTCCGTCGCAGCGGGGAGAGGCGTGTGGCTGTTGCACTGATGCACTGGTGCCCTGTTGCGCAGGCGCGGGGTCGTTCGCGAACGCGGTTGGTCCTTCCGCCGCCCACGACGAGCAGCAGCACTGGTGGCAGCCCGAGGAGGCGGCAGCGGGGGCGTGGCGGGGTCGGCGGGCGCTCGCGGCGGCGGCGGCGGCGGCGAGGGGGCGGCCGCGCAAGGCCTACTGCTGCGCCGACTGCCTGAAGGCGTTCCCGCGGCCCTCCGACCTGCAGCGCCACCGTCGCAAGCACACGGGCGAGCGGCCCTTCCGGTGCGAGCGCTGCGGCCGCACCTTTAAGCAGCGCGAGCACCTGCGCACGCACGAGCGGACGCACGGACTCGCTCTCGCCCCCGCGCCCGCGCCCGCCCCCGCCCCCGCGCCCGGCACCGCCCCGTCCCCCGCGCCCGTCCCGCCCCCCGCTCCCGCGCCAGCGCCCGCGCCAGCGCACGCTCCGGCCACGTGACGCGCGCCTCGCTCCGCCACCCCGCTCTCACCGGCCGCCGCCCGCGCTCTCTTCTCGCACCCTCGCCCACACTGGCACTCGCCTTCCCTCTCAGCCTCACTCGCCCTTCCATTCGTCCCATTACTCATGTCCATTTTACACGCTCACTCTTACTCGCTCTCCAAACGATATCTAGTCTTACGAGAGATATTTTAGCACATGTTGAACGTGGCATTGTGAGATTGCAGTCTCTGATTGTTAAGTGGAATTCTCTCTTTCCTTCTTTGTACTAAGACCTTTTATAACTCTAGTGATTGCATGTTAACGTAGGAAAAGGATGGTTGAGATATTCGTGAAATAGATTGAGTACTAGTATGCACACCATATGAACAAATATTTTCTGACTATGTTTCATCCCTGAGGGACCCATATGTTCAAGACAATATGTTCAGACATACCACCAGTGCTCACTTGTGCACTGCCAAGGCTACTTCACTTAAGACAGCTCAGTCTATACTTGTGTACCCAGGAAGTAATCTATGCTCTGTGTTCATTACATTGTATCCTCCTTAATACAAAATGTTGAAATGACATCTGTTCATTTGAAAGCATGTAGTAAAAGTAAATAAGACACAGCTCAAATGGTACCAGGCGTGGATCCACGGGGGTGGGGGGTGGGGGAATAAGGGAAATCCCCCCCCCCCAATTTGTCAGTCAATGTACATTTTAATGTATCACAGGCATTTGAAACATAAATATTTTTACAACATACAGTAATTCACTAAATAATCATTTTAATATTTTGCTAGAATATTATATGATATAATAAATTATTTGTCATGTTTAGGACATATATTATATACTAGAGAAAAAGAGTGAGAGAAAATTCCCCCCCTAATATACTTTCTGGATCCGCGCCTGAGAAACCTGTACAATAATCATTAATTGTGTGTTGTTCAGGAACAACGTTGGGATTCCAAGTGACTATTCAGGTTGCTAATCATTTTTTGCGCAGCATCGAGATAAATGTTGTAAATGTAGCAAATATGACTTCTGATGAACTTGATGAACTTTCAGAAGAAATATCAAGTTGTAATTTATCAGAGTTAAGTTATATGCTCCTGTAGAACCTGAGTCTACATGTGAGAGATGGAGTGTTGCAGAAAAGAAGAGAATATATGTGGCGCAACCCGTTGTTGTAAAAGAATATAAGTTCTTCGGAGACGTCGATAAGGCTAACATGCTGCTGGAACTATACAGAATTAACATTCGCCCTAGAAAATGGTACATGCCATTGGTTCATAGGTGTCTGAGTGTAGCGGTAGTGAACAGCTAGCTCATTTATAGGCGTCATCAGGAGCAAATGGGGAAGAAACCTGACTACTCGCTCGTACAGTTTCAGGTTGAAATATCAATTGGGCTAATTAAAAGTGGGAAAGATATGACAAAAAAGAGAGCAAGGCCTAGTGGCAGTGACAATACGCCAACTAAGAAGAAAGTGAAAATATCTATAAAACCCATTGCAGATGTAAGATTTGACAATGTTGGCCATTGGCCAGAATATAATGCAAAGCAAGGTCGCTGTAAATTTTGTCCCAAAGGTTTTGCCCATTTCACATGTTCAAAATGCAATGTCCACTTGTGTTTCACCCCAAACAGAAACTGTTTTAGAGATTACTTTTGAAATTGTTTCATAAATTTATTTTGTATTTTTCCTGTTTCTTTTTGTCATCTATTTTTGTTTTTTATTTTTACTTTGATATATTCTTTGCCATCGAAGAAACTATTTTGTTGCAATATAGAGTAGCTAGAATTAACATAAATATTTAAACAATATATAAAATTATAATACTTCTTACTTATACACCTTTCCTAACTTACCATTGAGACCCGTGAGATCCCAATGTTGTTCCTGAACAACATTGCATAAAAATTTAATTGTACAAAAATTTAAAAATTATTATTTTTAAGATTTAGAACACACTAATATATATTATATAAAATATATACATGAACTTATAAATAATGTGGGACTGAAAGGGTTAAGAGGGCAGTCCCCGATGAAACAGTGAGCTTGACGGGCGCGCCAGACTCGTAAGAGCGAAGCGAGGCATTTGGGCGTGTTACTTGACAGCGGTCATCGCTGGTATGCGCACGCTCGATACCTCGCGGCCAAGATGAAAAACCGCACCCTTCTTTTAAAACCTCTTCTCCGTCCTCCTGACCTTGTCATTTCATTAAAGCGGCGCCTATTCGCCGCGTGCGTGCGCCCCTTATGGGCGAAGGACTCCCACTCTGCGCCCCTTCCGGGTCGCAGAGAACACAACGGCGCGCCTTCATCTTTCATTTCCCAGACCCGACAGCGCTTTTAGAAATGCCGAAGAAAGGGCACACAGCACGTCGCCTTCACCTTCCGGCACTGACCCTGCACAAGCTCTGAGCTGTGCGACGCGGGGAACAGCAAGTGCGTGGGAGGCGGTCGCCACTCACTGGAGCCTGAAATCGCGCGGGAGGAGCGGAAACGCGCCTCGCCGAGTCTGAGCCGGCCTGAAGCGACAACGTTGCGGCGCCACGGACGCTTGAGTGCAGACGGCGCCGTGGCGAATAAAGTGAAGTGTATACATAGTCAAGTGCTGCGTGGTATGCCTGTGTGTTTGTAAATATAGATTAAGAATGAATGAGAGTGAATGAATAAAATGAAAACAAGATGAACATTCTAACGAACTTTTAAAAATAAATTCAAGATCTCGCATACTAAACAACGCCCAAAGTGGCAATTGTATTCGTTTTAAGTAGTTTAAGATATGCCCTACTGATCACAGTACAAGCCTTAACCCTGTGTGTTCTAAGTCCCACTGTATTTTTTCTTCTATAATTAAACAATGGTTTATGATTTTGCCCTGTGTTACTGACGGGACCCTCGAGTCCCTTCTTGCTGTTCGAATGGCGCGCTGTGAGCACGTAGTACTTACTGTGGCCGCTAGATACCAGCAATTTGAATCATCAGTGTGCGAGGGAAACATGCGTATGTTGTACGTTTCGATGTTAACTTTTTTTGCGGAGTTTTGTTTGAAGTAGAGGTTATATTTCTTACTTAATATCTTTTGTAGTATATATTTATTTAGTATTTGGGTCCTAATATCTATATTATCTAGTTTGATATATTTTAGTGATTTTCTTCTTGGGACTTGTACGTCCCGTCAGCAAATAACGTGGGTAAGAAGTGAGGTTATTTCGTTTCCGTGATATATCTTTTTATTTTGGTGTTCAGAAATGATGTTTTTGTGATAAATTATTAGTATATTGTGTGTTTTTAATACTGAATATATTGAAAATGGATGGAAATTCTCTGACAGAAGATGAAATTTTAGTAGAACTCGAATTTCCCGAGCATTCAGATGTCAGTGATGAGGAAGATGATAGCTTGTGTGAAAAGAGGGATGGTTTAGATTTGACCCAAGATGTGTTTGATAGAGTTTTCAATACTGAAATTCTTAGTGATCAAAATAACAGACACTGTTGAACCTCAAACTCATTCTTTGCCTGAAGTAATTGATAGAACATGGAAGAAGTTGGTGAAAGAGACTAAAAGACCCCCTTGCTTAGAAAGTACAGGTCAATTTTGTTACACTTATCAGTGAAAATATACATATAATATCACATATCTAAAATATTATCTTTCATTAGGTTCATCAGAATGCATGTTTGCTCACTGCAACACAGTGACTGAAATCTTCATAGCTTTGACGGAGAAATTGGTATATCACATAACATACCAAACAAATTTGTATGGAACCCAGAAAGGTAAAAATGTATGTATGAAGAACGAAGAACTACTGGTGTTTATTGGAATAAAATTTCTAATGGGGTACCATGAATTGCCATCATGGAAAGATTATTGGTGCACTGACCGTGGCCTCAACGTATCTGTTGTCTCAGAAGCCATGTCACGAAATCGTTTTGCTACGCTTCTAAGTGACATTCATGTAAATGACAACAATTGTGTTCCTGTAAATAACAAGGATAAATTGTACAAAATACGCCCTATGATCACGATTTTGAATGAAATGTTTCAACATGCCTATAAAGGAACTAAAGAACTTAGTGTAGATGAGAGCACGATTTTATTCAAAGGTCGTAGCTCCATCAAACAATATAATCCCAAGAAACCTATTAAAAGAGGTTACAAGTTATGGTGCATAGCTGATCAAAAAGGTTACATAGGAAAATTTGATGTATACCAAGGAAAAAATGAAGAAATTGAAAAAGAATTTGATGGATATGGCCTGGGAGAACGTGTGGTTCTCAATCTAACAAAAAGTATATGGAATACCAACAGAGAAGTGTATTTTGACAACTACGTCACTTCTCCCAGGCTTCTAGAAAGATTGTCGGCAGAGAAAGTTTTGGCCTGCGGAACTGTGAAACCTAACAGGAAAGGCCTCCCAAAAAATGTTGGTAATAAATCATGGAAAAGATGAGATTCTGATGTGAGGGTGTCTTCCACAGGTCTGTCATATTTTTTATGGCAAGACACAAAGCCGGTGTCATTGCTTTCAAATTTCCATGGAACGGAATTGTCCACAGTAAAAAGAAAAGAACATGATGGAACAACAAAAATTGTTCAGTGCCCTCTCGCAATTGCCGACTACAACATTTTCATGGGAGGGGTCGACTTAGCCGATCGTCTTCGGTCCCAATATGGATTAGACAGACGGTCCAAAAGTGGTGGCACCGTTTGTTTTGGGGTCTTCTAGACATTACATTTGTGAATGCATGTGTAATATTCAGAGATGTTCACCAGGAAAAAATTCCACTAAAAGAATTGCGAAGATCTGTAGCTTTGGGATTAATTTCCCAAAAGAAGACACCCAAAAAGAAAATGTGCATGAAAAGAAGAAAGAACGATTGCTCAGTGACTGATGATGTGCGCACAACCAACTTAGGCATTCATTGGCCAGTGTATGTTAGCAAACGCGGACGCTGCGAGTTGTGCAGCCTGAAAAAAATAGAATCAAGGCCACATTCACATTGTTCGCATTGTAAAGTATTTTCGTGCATAAATGAAAAAATTGTTTTCTTGAGTACCATGAAGTAGGAGTTTAAAAAAATGTACAAAGTTATATGAAATACAACTGGTAAAGAAATGATCAATTTTCTTGTAATTGCCTTACCCAGACCCATCTCAATTCCTGACGGGACTTATAAGTCCCGGGCTATAATTTTTGCATTAACAATTTATGGAAAATTTTGAAAAAAATTGGACTGTCATTTGATAACATATTAACCAATATTTAATAAAAATTGTGATGAAAATATAACAAATTCAATACTCAGGACACAAAGGGTTAAGGGGCTCGTTCATCCGCCAACGACCAACCCCGAAGGCGCCACTAGTAGACTCAAAACCGCTTCATGGACCTACAAAATCAACTTCAGAAAACAACACAGAAACCGACCCCATCCCAATTTCAACTGACTCAAATACAAACGACTCACGCCGCCAGCCCGCTGCGAATGCTCAGCGCTCAAAAGCGGAGAACATAGGCGTGTTCTTCATTGACACGACGATAATTAAAAACCCGATTGATCTGCTACAAAACATCAAAGACAATATTGATAAGTAAATACGCACCCAGTACCTGCCGCAACACACCCAACATCTTAACATCGAGAAAGAGGGGCCTCGGCGCCGCTCTCTCCATCTCCGTAAAGTTTTGCACGAAACGGGCTTTTTTGGAGGAAAGTCCAAGATAAAAGAACGCTGCTCCTGGAGAGAACAGACACGGGACTGGAGAGCTTGGTATATTGCGAAAATGAAGCACTTGAGGAAAGAAAACAGTTTTATTTGGATGTCTTGGATCGACACCAATTTCACTGTTGGCAAATGCAGGCAAAAAAAGGCGACGTGATTGGTGTTACTGGGTGAGGCAGTGCATCAAAAAGGTTAGTAATTGCCAGCATTGGGTCGAAAAAGGGGTTTATACCGGAAATCCAACTTATATTTGAAGCATAGTCAACCACTGGAGACTATCACGGCCAAATGAACTCTGAGAATATTGAGAAGTGGTTCCGATTCAATATCTCCCTCCTGGTTCTATTACCGTGTTGAACAACTCATATCACTGCAGGCAGTGCGACAAAATACCGTCCAGATATGACACGAAATTAAAAATTATTCAATGACTGGAGAGAAACGACATTTATGTGATGACACATTAATAAAAAATGTTCTCTATCAAATTATTAAAGCAAAAGCACCTACTCAGAAATCCTGTGTTATAGATGTTCTGGCAGAAGAGAAAGATTCAAATTTGAGCGAGGAATTTGAAGATTCCTCGGATTCTCAGGAATCAGAATGAAGCTTAATTTCCAGTGTCCATAAGGGAATACTTGTAAGGATCATAGGAAGTGTCTGTTTTACAATTAAAACTTGTCGATAAGAACTACATGTATTTGTATTTCAGATATTGGGAAAAATTAAAATCGATTTCTAAATCAGTTAAGATTGCAGAGAAAATACACAGAATGAAAACTGGAGGTGAACCGTCCGTATGTGACAGCAAGTCAATTTTATTTGATTTATTTCATCAGACAACAGTAAAAAACTATGAGAAGTAGGGAGAACGGGGTAATCACGGTCAGCGGGTAATGACGGTCAGAGTGTTTTCTGATCCTTTGTTGTTCACACAAGCATGAGGAACGATCTGCCATCTAGCGGTATCATTTGATACTACGTTGGAATCCATTTTGAAGCATTCGGTTGCTAAGCGCGGTGCTGGGAGACTGTTTTCGTATTTCAGTGTTATTCATCTAATTTTTTCGTAGAATATTTTAAGCTCGTGATTTGAATTTTTAGCTGTTGTTTCCAAGAAAACTCTCCTGTGAAAGGTAAGTGGTATCAGGCAGCTAAATATTGTGCGAATTCTATCATACACAAGATACGTTTCATACAACAAGATATTTTCCCGCGTGTTGTCATGTAGGGCAATGGCGGTCAGTTGACCGCCATTACCCCATTATAAATTCTCCGTTATCTATTGGTTTGATATTACTTTCAGATGCCAAGAAATTGGAAAAGAAAAACTGAAAAAGCGCAATGGACTGCAGAAGACTTTTCCAATGCTGTTGCGTGTGTGGAAAAAGGTGTCAGTCAAAGGCAAGCTGCTAAAACGTATGGAATACCTTTTAGTACTTTCCAGCAAAGACTGAAGAATTTAGCGGTGGGTGGTCCCTCAATGGGAAGAAAACCTGTATTTACACAGGAACAAGAAGCAACTATAGTTGCAAATGTTGGGACCTTAGCTAACCTGTACTATGGATTAACTCCTTTGCAGCTTCGGAAATTGGTTTTCGAATACGCTGAAAAGCTACAAATAGATCACACATTCAATAAAACAAAGCGTCTTGCTGGAAAGGATTGGCTAGAAGGTTTCCTGAAAAGAAATCCTACCATTTCAGTGCGAAAACCTGAGTCTATAAGTATGAATAGGCTAAGAGGTTTTAACAGAGACGAGGTTAACATCTTTTTTGTTAATCTGGAGAAAGTAATGGGGAAATATAGATTCCCTCCTCACAAAATTTATAATGTGGATGAGACAGGGATCACAACTGTGCAAGAGACCGGAAAAATAATTGCACCAAAAGGACAGAAGAGAATTGGAGCCGTGACATCAGGGGAGAGAGGCAAAACAACAACAGTTATTTGTTGCTTGAATGCGGCTGGTGGCTACATTCCTCCCATGTTCATTTATGCTCGACAAAGGATGACTCCTAATCTCGAGACCAATGGATGTCCTGGAGCACTTTATACCTGCTCAGTAAATGGATGGTCAAATGAAGCACTGTTTCTTGTTTGGCTACAACATTTCAAAACACATGCAAAACCCAGTAAAGAAGAGCCAGTTCTTCTCATTCTGGACAATCATGGAAGTCACATCACTTTGGAAGCATATAACTTTTGTCGTGACAACAATATTGTAATGCTATCTCTACCCCCACATTCTTCACATCGCTTACAACCTTTGGATGTTGCGTTCTTTGGTCCATTAAAACGGGCATTCAACAGAGAGTGTGATCTACTTATGAAGAGCAAACCTGGCCAACACATCACAGTTTATAATTTGGCTGAGCTCTTCAAGAAGGCATATTCTACTGTTGCAACTATTGCAAAAGGAATATCTGGCTTTCAATCCACTGGCATCCATCCAATAAATCCGGAAGTATTTTCAAATGAAGACTTTTCATTTGATAATGGAAATGAAGAGGAACTTGGCAAGACGCCAACTGAAGATCCTGTGAATGGAGAGGTTTCCTTTCAAGAAGTGTCACCAATTCCACAAATACGTAGATCTTCAAAAAACACAGCAAGAAAGCAACACTCTACTATATTGACAGAATCACCACAGAAAGTCATGCTGGAAGAAAAACGAGCAAGAATGCTCCAACGCCAGCAAAAAAATGTGTAAAACGCAGAATTTCTGATAAGTTCAATGTTGGAAAAGTTAGTAGGCCCAGTAAGAGAGACAAGTTGCAGGACGATTCTTCAGAGTCTGATGTAGATCTAAACAACCTCTGCCAGGACTCTTCTGATGGGGGCTGGGAGGAAATGAGCAACTATGATGAAAGTGATGGTGAATCTACACAACACAATTTCAAACTTGAAAAAAAAACAATATTAATGAACAATGATTTTGTTGTTGTTACAGTTTCAAATGAAAAAACTGAGAAAAAGTTTGTGGCTCAGGTATTAAATGTGGAAAAAAATATAAAAGTAAAATTTATGCGTGCATACCGATGCCACAAGGATATTTTTGTGTTTCCAGATGTGGATGATATTAGTGTTGTATCAAAAGCTGACATCACTGGTAAACTTCCTTGCTTTGAACATTTGAGATATGGAAAAATTAGGTTCATGTAATGTATTTTGGTGACATGTCATGCTATTTTTTTAGACTAATGTTTTTCAGCATTAAATATATAAGATATAACAAAAAATGGATTATTGTTTAAAAATCCCCTCCTTGACCGTGATTGCCCGCTCCTCTGACCGTCATTACCCACCCCTTGGGGTAATGGGAGTCAATGTTGTATTTGAAAAAAACCTTTCATTAATTTGTAACTATTAAGATAAAAGCACCCAAAGTCTCAGTTAACAAAGATTTTTAAATAATTGTTAGATTACAACCAAAAGCATTGAAATATATTAGTATTAATAGAAGTAACTACTGATATTTCTTAGGTGACCGTGATTCCCCCATTCTCCCCTATATGTGCATATATTCGGCTCCCTACCTCATTCTTTTACTTTTTAGATACGGACAGATGTGCTGGCCATTGCGCCATACATAGCAGAGGAAATACCCAATAAATTTGATTCTGCTCAATCCAGGACGTTTGCATCCTGCACTACTACTTCTGCACCTGCCTCTGGAATAATTGATGCAACCGATGCTACTAGCAACAACAGTGTAGCTAGTGACAATAGTATTGTCACAGTTACAATTGAAAATAGCAGTAATAACAGTAGTGGCCATGTTATGACTTCTGCTGTTGCTATTATCATCGAGCCTGTTGCAGACAATGATGCAACATCAACAGGGCAAGAATATGTAATAGAATATCCTGCAAATATGTTGAATTTCCGTCCGTCCTTCACCTTCCGAGCGCTGCCGAACCCACTCCCCGTTCGAACGCGGACGGGAACATTCCCCATCGGACGCCGCGCCTCCCAATGGGGCTGAGCGCCACGGACACCGAGTCAACTCAGTGACGCACGGTATTTTGTTTGAGACACCCTACTCGCCAAAACCCATTTTTCGAAGCTCCACTTCTGGACGATGTTTTTGAAAAGTTTTGTAGATAAACATCCAGAGCAAATTTGGTAATTGGGAAACTATTCCGAGAACGCTTCTAAGCCACACCTCTTCAAAGTTCGCAAAGTTCTAGGACGCACAATTTTTGCGACAATTGCGAGATTTGTGAATGAATTAAACTAATTGTGGAGTGATGGAGTACATGAAGAAAGGGTATTTGTAATGTGTTCAGATGCTGCAGCATACATAAAGAAAGCCGCGGTTTCGCTGAAAGTGTTTTATCCTAATTTAAACCACGTCACTTGTTTAGCACAAGGACTTCAACGAGTCGCCGAGGAAATACGGAGGTCGTTCGATAAGTAACTTGGTTCGCATACTAAGAGATGACGAAAGCAACTTCTGTGAATTTTAATTTAAAGCTACAACAATATACGGTAAAATTTCATTGTTGCAAGTCATTATCACTCTAGCTCATTGTTGGACAGCGACTTGAACAAAAGCGTTTGCGAGTCAGTGTGAAAGATGGATAGAACTGGAATTCGTGGTGTTATCCAATTCTTTTTTATGAAAGGTAAAAACGCGAAAGAAATCCATGAAAGAATAGCGCCTACATGCCGTTTATGCCCTTCGTATGAGACGGTGAGACTTTGGGTCAACGAATATAAGCGAGGTAGGACAAGCATCGATGATGCCTCAAGACCTGGGACTCCAAAAACAGCTGTGACGCCAGAAAACATCGACAAAATCCATATTGTTTTAGCAGACAGACGAGTGAAAGTGCGAGAGTTAGCAGAGGCCACAGGTATCTCAAATGACCGAGTGCATTTTATTTTGCATCATGAATTGAGTATGAATAAGCTTGGCGGAAGATGAGTGCCGCGATTGCTGACTGCAGAGATGAAACGAAATCGCATGACAACATCTGTCGAGTGTTTGCAGATAGTCAAGCAAAATCCAGCGGATTTTTTTGCGTTTTGTTACCATGGACGAAACTTGGATTCACCATTACACTCCAGAAAAAAAGCAGCAGTCAAAACAATGGATTGCAAGAGGAGAACCGGCTCCGAAGAAGGCGAAATGCAATCCATCAGCAGGGAAGGTGATGGCGTCAATCTTTTGGGATGCTAAAGGTATTCTTCTTATAGACTACCTAGAAAGGGGAAAAATCATCACTGGAAAATACTATGCATCACTTCTGGACAAAGTCAAGGCAGCTATCGCGGATAAACATCCTGGAATGGCAAGAAAAAAGTGTTCCATCACGATAATGCCACAGCACATTCAAGCCATATCGCCCAGCAAAAATTGACTGAACTTCGTTTCCAACTGCTTCCACATCCGCCCTATTCACCTGATTTGGCCCCCTAGGACTTTCATTTGTTCCCAAAATTAAAAACTTTCCTGGCTGGACAAAAATTTGTCAGCAATGAAGAAGCCATCCAGATAGTCAATGACTATTTCGAGGGTCTTAAAGAAAATCACTTCAGAGAAGGGATCCTGAACCTGGAGAAACGTTGGGTCAAGTGTGCTGAACTTCGAGGGGATTATGTCGAAAAATAAGGTAAGTTACAAAACTCAGATCATTGTTATCCATATCTAAACAAGTTACTTATCGAACGCCCCTCGTATGAGCTAAGTTTCCTAAAGTAAACATCGTTATATAAAGCACGAAGAAATTGTTTGTGGAAGCTCCATTGCGCGTGCTGACTTACAGAGAACTATTACCTGGTGTAGTTCTTCCTCCTGAGCCTGTACTAACACGATTGACATGGTTGCAAGTTGTGCACTTTTATAGTGCACATCTACACGAAGTGAGATCCCTTGATTCCTTTTCTGGTGATTCTTCTGTAGCGGTGAGTGATCCACAAAATATTCTCAGGGATGATAGTGACCCTTGCGAATTTGCTTTCATAGACAGTAATTTCTGCTGGATTGCTAATTGTATAATTCAACTTGAAGCTGTTGGTATGTCTCTAAATGAATCGATGGATATTGTTATAAAAGCCAAGAATTACTTAAAGGCTGTGGGAGGAGACGGTGAGAAAGTGTTTAACAAGTTCGATGCAATATTGCAGAAAAATATGGGATATGAAACATTATTGAAAGCTCACAATATATTGTGCGGAAATGAACAGCATGTTTCAGAAGAAATTTTACCAAAACACGTATCTCTACTAAAATTCGCCGCAGTAACATCGTGTAACGTTGAAAGATCTTTTTCTTCATAAAAAACATCCTTTCAGATCGGCGCCAAACTTTAACTTCTGAACATTTAGAGGTATCGTGTGGTCCAATGTGAAAAATAATTTATTTTTAAAACGATTGTTCTTAGTATTAAAATAGAAAATGAACTCTGCAGTCTATGATTTATGAATGCATTACAGTATTTGTCACATCGCGGATCGGAATGATTGCTTTAAAGAAAGTTAAAGTATTTTTTTTAATACAATACTTACTACGTCTTCTTTTACTACACTTATTAAAAAAGATACTGTTAGGAATTTCATATTTGTGAACTGTGTACGAGTCTTTTGGTTCAAGCAGTAGTTGCTCAGTACTGCCAATTTGTATGAGCAGGAAGCTCTTTGCTTTATATAGTCTTAGTCTTAACCGTTATTCAGTACTGTGTGCATCGTGTAACACACGTGTGTGATTCACTGGTTATTATATTAAATAATGTTTGCGTTATCTACCTCCTGAGTTTCCTTACTCGTATATCATTACCTCTAACAGATACAAATTAATGCACTTCAAATGATTTTTAAAGCGTTTGTATACTTTTTAAATATTTGTTCAGGATATGTTTCATATGTTTGATTTCGTATTATGTAATTGGGTTTTCTAATAAGGGTATTTTAATATTACATATTATATCCGATATTACATATTTGTTACATATTCTAACTTTTCATTACATATTTATGTACATATTTCGACGTTTGATTCTACATATGTTTCCGGTCTCTAGTGATTAGTGAAGTACTTTGCGAACGGGAACGAATTTTTAATTTGTTGCATCGTTGACGCAACGCGTCTCTTTACCCCTTGTTGGGCGTTGAGCGTATTCTGTGGAGTAATTCTCCGTTGCCGAGTAATTTACTTTCATTACTGTTACTCAGTAATTACTATATTAGTCAAGTCTCGTCACGTCGCAGTCAGTCAGTGCCTTTTATCCCTTCGGCCAGGGGGTCAACGCCGTTAGATTCCGGGGTTCCTAGCCGGTCACCCAACCAGAAACCCGCGAGTCTCGAATTCGCTTAACCTCCGTGACTTCACGGAGCGTAATACACAAATTAACGTAATAACCTCAACATAACTTATATACAATATGGGGAGTGTAGAACAGTTTGAAAAGTGCAAGAAAAAGTTTACAACAGACTGCAATGATGAAATTGGTTGTGAAGTTGTGTGCCAGAAATGGTTTCACTCTAAATGTGCAAAAATAACTGAAGCTGAAATGGAACATATTCAGAAAAATAAACAATTAAAATGGATGTGTGTGGAATGCAATGGATCATATGTGTATTTGATTGACACATCAAAGAAAATTATGAATGAAGTAATGGCAAATATGAAGTTAAATATGGAAGTAATGGTCACCAAGATGATGCAAGAATTATTGAAGAAGAACACAGTCTCTCAAGCAAAACAGAGTGAAGGGAATAAAGATTTGTTTAAAGACAAAGTAAAAGGGAAAAAGGAAGAAGTCTTAATTGTGCACCCAAGGAAATCTTCACAGACAAGTGAAACAACGAAAAGTGTTCCTATTGCAAAAGTAAAGGGTAGTTCAAAATGTACAGAGCTCAGTCCTATTACTACATTACATATAATAGAAAAACTGATTTAATCAGTTGTATTTGTAACATTGATGGAATATATAAAAAAACATGAAATTTTAATAGAGTGTCAATCAGGATTTAGGGAGCAACATAGTACAGAGACGGCACTACAATTGGTGATTGAAAACTGGATGAGATCACTTGATAAAAATGAAGGAGTTGTTGCAGTTTGTTTGATTATAGGAGAGCTTTTGAAACTATTGACAGAAGGTTGTTATTGGAAAAGTTATCAAAGAAGTACAATATAGGCGGTGCAGTATATGAATGGCTTGAGGACTACCTTAAGGATAGATATCAGAAGGTGAGGTTTAAAAATGGTATGTCAAGGGAAAAGGAAGTGATACATGGGGTTCCACAAGAGAGTAAATTGGCACCATTACTATTTATTTTATATATAAATGACATGCCAGAAGTACTAAAGTATTGTAAGATACAAATGTTTGCAGATGACACATTAATGTACATATCAGGGAAGAAGGAGTTTGATTTGGTCGAGAAATTGAACGAGGACTTACAGGCAGTTGGTGAGTGGTTGAGTAAGAACTCTTTGAGTGTTAATGTGGGGAAAACAAAATGTATGGTTATGGGAAAACCACGATTTAAGGAAGAAATTGAAAGGAAGATTGAAACTGTTATTCTTATGAACACAAAGTTAGAAAGGGGCACAAAATATAAGTACCTGGGAGCAATCATAGACAATCAGCTATGATTTACTGAACATGTAGAGTATATCAATGGCAAAATGGCGAAAAAAGTTCATATACTGTGTAAGTTGAGAAAAATGTTGTCAAAGAACAGCAAGAAAGTATTGTTTAAATCAATAGTGATGCCTCATGTGAAATATTGTTCTACAGTGCTTACAATGGCAAATAAGACAAATTTATTGTTTTTACAGAAAACTTTCAATAAGGGTCTTCGTGCTGTACTTAATAAAAGACGTAGAGACAATGTTAAAAGTACGTTACAGGAAATGAGATTATTAACAGTTGAAAAAGAAATTAAAAGAGGTTTTAACATTCATTTATAGAATGGAACATAATTTGTTGCCTTCATATTTGAACAATTTAGTGCAAAGAAATAGGGATATCCATAATTATGCCATCAGGCAGGCAGATTGTCACCATGTACCAAAAAATATTAAAGGACAAAAAACTGTATTTAATAACGGATTAGTCATGTATGATATACTATCGCAGGAAACTAAACAATCAGAAAACGTAGAACAGTTTCGAAAGAATGTTGGAATATGGCTTAACAATATGGATTTTGATGTTCCTGAATAAGAGATAGAACTTTTGTTTGTTTGTTTACTCTATTTGAATGGGTACTTTGTAAAAGTATATTACCCTTGTTATATTTTGGTTAAATCTTAGGATTTTTATTGTTATTAAATTTAAAAATTTAAGAAGCATAAAGCTGCTATTTTTTTTGGATATTGTATATTTATTTGCCACAGGCTACTTGTTAATAAATAAATAAATTAATTCAGCTAGCGGCAAAGGTTTTGATGCGAACTGTTAATTCGAAGTTAAAAGTTGAGCCATTTTCCTTTTGACTCACTTATCATGATGAAGTTCATTACGTTAGACGAATTACTGATAAATTTGGTTCAAGAGAATCTTTGTATATATGTTAAAGGAAATGCGAGCTACAAGGATGTAGTGAAGAGAACACATGGTCAAAAATATCACAAGTTTTGAACAATAGTGTCCGAGTGCCAAGGTAGGTTGAAAGCCCTTCGGGAACGCTAAGTGAAAAAACTAAGGGAAATGAACTCAAGAAGTGGGTCTGGATCATAAAAAACACCACAATTACCGGATTCATGTCTTTCCTGGATGAACATACAAAGCCAAGAAAAACGTATACTAATTTTAATACCAATGGTTGTGCCACAGAAATGTTTGTACCAAAAGATGATAGTGCAGTGGACTTTGTGACTTTAGGCCAGCAACAGCGGGTCACAACTGACCTCTCTTTTTTCAGAGGTAATTACGCGTGGAGAAGAAAACTTCGTCAATAGTTGATGCATCAATTGTTCAGTCACTGCAGGCTATTGCTGAAGCAAATTTTAAAAAGCATGTGAACAAAGGAAATACATTCCATCATGAGGACTGTTGAGGTTAACAATTTGTGTAACACAGAAAATACGTTTAGTAATGAAAATCGTAACTCTAGAAATGATCTAGTCACACACACCCCCAAGCAGAGATCTGTTGAGAAAATGACCAAAAATGCCAGAAAAATCAGATAAAACCGCTTCTAGATATCAGCAATGAAGAGCATAATTCACAATACTGAGCAGATTGGGTAAATCCTAGAAGAGACTTCAGCGTTTTTCTCAAAACAGGTTTTTTCATCATGAGTGCCCCATTTTCTTATAAATTATTAACCGCATTTTATCTATTCCTTTCCTCATTGCTAGGCAACATCAAGCTGTGGCTCTACATTTGCTAAGTTCGCATTATTTGTTTCAATTTTATAAATAAAATTGACACTAAATTGGAGGACAGAGAAAAAAAACTAAGTTTCCTGCCATACAATTATTTTCAATGTAGATCAGTACAACAACGATAGCATAGTACAGTAAAAATTTCAAATCTGTATCTTCAATAGTTACTAAGATCATGGGTCATCACTATTAAAACTTTTTACAAGAGTAGCATAGGAGGAGGAATCTCATCTTACGATTCCTAACTTAAAAGAACAGAACATGGGTGCAAATTGCTTCCTCCAAATTCTACCCATCTGACGCAACCACTCACCATATTTGACCGTTCAAATCCTATTGGAGCAAACACATCAAGAGAGGAATGTGACTGAAATGATGAAGGATGTCAGCAATCTCCAAAAATGTTTTTCATTGTTAGAAAAGCTCTTTATGAAAGTTCTTCTCAACTCGGAAAACAATTTACAAGTTGGATTCAAGAATGCTGTAATATTTTCTTCTTTGTAACACCAACTACCTGAACACCAGCCACCATACTCTGATCACAAGGTTGCAGACTCATGTCTGAGTAATGTCACAAGCATCTTCATAAAATATATCGAAATAGTATAAGGAAGTAAGAAGTAGAACAAAAAAAGAGGAAGTTTAATGTTGAGCCGGGTAAAAGCAACAGATATTGAAAAACTCACATTACCAACTAATTCAAACATTGCAGTTTGTTCCACTGTTCTAAACATGGTTTCCCTTACAGAGGGTCCCAGATAGATTTTCTACTACCTATTCAAGTTGCCGATTGTGGAATGCTGTCCTCATGCTGTGTTCCACATGCCTTGTTCAGACATTCCTGTTCACAATTTATTCAAAGATTCAGGGAATTTTGTTCACAAAATCGCCGAGTAATAGGTTGCCAACTGAAGAGCTGTGCAAATAGGCATGGATCAGGCAAAGTTGGAACAATCATCTGTCATCAGATTTCTCATGAAGGAAGGCTCAGACCCAAAGAAATCCATTCCTGCATGCTAGCAGAGTTTGGTGATGGTACACTAACTCTTCTTTATCAAATAGAATTCAATATGTTAAAACGATTTTATCAAGTAAGAAATTAACTTTACATTGAGTGTGCCACAAGGTTCGGAAACATTGTATCATATTTTTATTGACAACATTAGTTGTTGCTTTTCAGAGAGTAATCTCCTATTATACTCCAATGATTACAATTGATTTAGAACAGTTACTTGTACCCCATATTGCAAAAAATTAAATAATGATCTTAACAATGTAACATAGTGGTGCCCTGTTAATGTAAATAAATGTAAAGTTGTAAGTTCTCATACATACCCACACCCGATATTTTTTTTATAGTAATCTTTGTGACAAGGACTTTGAGCATTTTCTACTAATTAAAATCTTACGGATTAATTTTGATTGTAAACTCAAATTTGATTTGCATGTTGACTACACAGTGAATCACATCTTCAAATTGTTTGGATTGGTCTAAAAGCATAGTAAATTCATATCAATCTATTTATTGATATGTCCAAAGCTTTTGATAGTGTTAATCACATCGTACTATTAGACAAACTAGAAAGATACGGGATCAGGGGGGTGGCTCTAGAACTGATGACTTCTTTTGTAGTTGGGCGTAAACAAAGTACAGAGACAACATTCACTACTGAGGGAAGAACAAAAAAAGTCAGATCAAATACCATCACAATGCAAGGAGGGGTACCACAGGGATCAATACTTGGTCCTCTTCTTTACATTGTTTATGTTAATAGTGTAAGACCACAGGAAGACACCAAATTAATTAAGTATGCAGATGATACCATGATAATATGTTGGCATAAATCAATGAATGAACTGAATAAAATCATTGGTAGCAGCCTGCAACACATTACAACACAATATCAGGATTTAGAACTAAACGCAAATTTAAGCAAAACAAATTTCATTACACTAACAAATAACACACGAGATAAATCAATACAAACTTTAAAAATGGAGAATATAGAAGTACAAAGCGTAGAGCAAGTAAAGTTCTTAGGCATCCAAATAGATAGATATTTAACATGGGACAAACAGATCGACAAAGTTTGTAATAGACTCTGTTCCGGAATATTTATATTGAGATCACTCAATGGATTGCTACATGTACACGACCTCAAAACCATTTATTATGGAATGATATATCCACATCTTACCTATGGGATACACATTTGGGGAAGCACATTTACAACGCACATGTTCAGGTTATTTACTCTGCAGAAACAAGCAATTAGAGCAATATTCAAAATGAAGAGAACAGATAGTTGGAGAGACGGTCAAACCAGTGTTTATTCTCTCTCGTTTCTCGCACGAGCTGTGAGTCATTCTCGCTGGCAAAAGAGGGGGGAAAGGGCCGTGGAAGGGGAGCCGCCCAGCCAAGGTCGAGAGAGTACACCGTCGATGAAGATTTCTTTCTCTTCGGGAGGGAACGAGAGCCGCCGATCACGAGATTCTCGCTTCTCGTAGGGACAGAAACTTCTCTTAAGCAGTCCAAGCCAGCCGCGCATCGGAAGAGACTCGTGGACGCTTGGGGAAAATCGCTTAGTGTTAGTGAAAGTTTGGATCTTTTCAAGCATTTTTACTGGAAAAATGTCGATAACAAAGGATATTGTTATTAATAAATTAATGGAAGGAGTATATGTTCTCCGGGAAAGACCAGACCTCAGTCGAGGTAGCAGCAGTTGGGATAATTTCAAGGTAAACATAATAATGTATTACTTTTTGCTTGATAGCACAAATGTTATTAAGGCAATTACTATGAGTCCTAAGTTTTATGTAGTTATAATACATCTTTTTTGTCTTTGTACGTGCATATGGAGTTCAGAAAATTCCAACAAATATCGAGTACTCATCTTCTTACGATAAATAAATTTCATTAACATAATTAAACAATTACACTCCTAACGTAATACTCAAACGTTTCCTGGTATACTCAACATTTACAATATCGCCGATGCACAAGAAAAGTAAAATAAAAACTGCCGAGATGGCTCAGGGTAACAATTACTGACACGGCACCATATTTAAAGACCAACATCGATATTTTAGACATTGATTTGTTTAACACATTAATTTGTTTTGTGCTCGATCTTTTTGTGTTCGAACGAAGCGAACGATGTTTGTACTTTCTGCTAGCTTATCTCTCGCCGGAGTGGTGAACCTGATGCCCTGTTCACTGCCTACGATTTGGCTCTTATCTCGCTCGGGGAGAGGTGGCGAACGCATGCCCCAGAGCGTTCTTCTTCCCATGACCTTCTGCGGCAAAGTGAGGAAGCTCTGACCCCGTGAGGTGATTCTGAGTGCTCAGGGTTTCGGGATCAGATTTGTTAATTGTTTACATATTACTTGTAACTTTTTTTCAGTTAAATCTTAATTATATTTAATAAACACGGCCTCTGTCACATTAACGTCTCATCCGCGCTTACATTAATGTTAGATGTTAATATACTTTTAAAAACACTTTCATAAACATTCATTTTAAAAACATAATTGTTTTGAGGCTGTTCATTATTCATATCAATGTTTTAGTATAAAACATTGTTGTTTTGTTGTCGATGTCGTATACCTACCCTGCAAGGAAAATTCGATCCTCCAGCAGCCCTGATTGGGTAGTTTTTCGGGTTTTTCTCCAATAACAGGTGAATGCTTGTCCAGAACCTAAATCGGACGGCGAACTTTTCTACATCATCCTTGTCGTCTACCCCATCCTCACACGTATACTTACATGCACTACACAACCACACATGCCTGGAGACCGGTTGGAAGCTTAGTGCTTGCCCCACATGGCACCATCTCTCGAGATATATAGTACACCACACATACGGAACTAATGGCTATAGAAGTTGTCTCTCCCGAAAACAATAATCAATTATATCAAAAGAGTGAAAAATCTCATTTTGCAAAAATAATAATTTTAATCTGAACGGAGTCAGCAACAATCATGAATTTATTTCTATTGCAATGACATTTTTCGACTCCTGAAGATATTACTGTAACAATGCCTTCCTCTCTCTCTCTCTCTCTCTCTCTCTCTCTCTCTCTCTCTCTCTCTTCTCTTTCTCTTTTTTCTCTTTCTCTTTTTTCTCTTTCTCTTTCTCTTTTTCTCTTCTCTTTCTCTCTCTCTCTTTTTCTCTTTCTCTTTTTCTCTCTCTCTTTTTCTCTCTCTTTCTCTCTCCCTTTCTCTCTTTCTCTCCCTTTCTCTCTCTCTTTCTCCATCTGCCGTACTAATGCACGAATTCGAAACATAATAAAACAATAAATTCAAAATTCAGTTAATTAGATAAAATTAACGTGTGAGTAATTTGCATAACGCAAATAAGTGCAAGTAAATATCTTGAAAGTAAAAGCTATCAATACAGTACACTCACAGAATGTTTATAAATAATATACATGAATGTAATCTTTAATATATTATTTCCAGATTGTAATTGAAAAGGAGACAAATGCCCCTGTTGGCTATGCCCAATGTCAGAGAGAGGGTTGCCAAGCCCTAGTTGTGTACAAGGGTAGCACCACGGGCTTGATAAGACACAAGTGCAGGGAAATTAGACGACCCTCATCAAGCACGTCAGTTTCCAGTGCAGATAAAGCGGCGATTAGAGACAAATGTGTGTTAATGTGTGCAACAGATCTCCGCCCCTTTAGTATTGTCAGTGGCGAGGGATTCATAAGTTTGTCTCAAGAACTAATTAACACAGGAGCCAAATACGGACAAATCAATGCGGAGAATGTTTTACCTTCGCCAAGAACAGTGTCTCGTCACATCAAAGATATGGCTGAGCAAGTTAGAGGTGAGATTATTCCTAAAGTGAAGGATGCCATAGGTAAGTCGCAATGTGCAATGACGTGCGACCTATGGACTGACAACTATAGAAAAACTCATTACCTGACTGTCACGTCCTCTTATGTTGAAGAATGTGAGGATAAATGGGAGATACAGAACAATGTACTCCTGACGACGATGTTCCCAGAGGTTACAAAAACTGGTGAACACATTCTTAATGAAATTCAGGAACAAATGTCAGAAATTCAAATCACTCCTTCAGAGCTTAAGGAAGTTAAGTTTGTGACTGATCAAGGACCAAATATTAAAAAAAGCTCTAGAAAACCACAAAAGATTTCCATGCGTAATGCACTGTATCAATACAGCATTAAGGCACACACTGAACGAAACATTTCTGAGTGAAGAGGTTCCAAACATATTTTACTCCATTCAGACCGCCCGCAAAGTTGTGGGATTTATGAAGAGGTCTGGATTAGTCACAAGACTAGAGAAAACACTACTTCCAGACATCGAAACTAGATGGAATAGTTTATATAATATGCTAGATTCATTCCATTTTCAGAAAGATAGTATAGAGACGATATTGAAGGAAGCAAACAAGCAGGAAAAAATGACATTTTATGACAGTGAAATAATGGAAAATGTGATTATGTTTTTGAAAATATTCAAAGAAGCTACGGACGATTTAGAAGGTGAAAAAGAGCCAACCCTGCCATTTGTAGTGCCATGGGTCTTCAAACTTTTAGATGCGTGCCAAACTGATGATGACAATGTAGTATTGAGGAAGCTGAAGGAAAGGGCAAAGCAGTTTGTAAAAGAAAAAGTTCTGAATGAACTTAGTGATATTCATTATGTGGCCACTTTCCTTCATCCCTCTTTCAAAGAACTCTTAGTTTTGAGCGAGGAAAAAAGGGAGAAAATCCATGGCACTATTCGTCAGATGCTAAATAGCGTCATAATAGAGGAAGCGACAGAAGACCTCTCGCCCTCCCCAGCAAAGAGGTTCAGCAATTGGCGTTCACCCGCCTCAAAACGCAAGGACGAGCTAGAAAAATATATAAACATGGAGGGTCCACCAGACTGTAACAACCTCCTGACTTGGTGGAAGGCAAATGCAGGCGCTTTTCCTAAACTCACCAAAGTAGGAAAAGAAATATTTTGCGTTCCAGCAAGCAGTGCAGCTAGCGAGAGAAATTTCAGCATGGCAGGTTTAATAGTTACAGAGAAACGAAACCGCATTGATCCTGATAGGGTGAATGATATCTTGGTCATTCACAAGCAAGCACTAAACAAAAAAACTTCAGTTATCTAAAAACAATTTTACATTTTTTCTATCTTGTGATATTTGTTTTAAAACTTTTTTATTTATTTAATGTATTTTTAAATTAATAGTTGTCAATTTTGAGAAAAAATGTAGTAAAGAAAAATAAAATGTGCGAATTAATTAATTATGTTTTAATAATCAATTCTGAAGTAAACATTACACTTCTGATTCCTCCCATAAGAATATCCGATAAGTATATTTATTAGTGTTCTATTTTAATTTTTGATACAATTTGAGTTATCAAAAGAGGCAATGTTTTGTTGAGTTAACAATACGAATGACAAAAATACTAAAGCAATTATGCAATATTCCAGTAAAAATGCTTTATGCGAGCTGAAATTGCAAAATTATTTTTCATTTCGCTTTATCACATAACATTTTCTAATTAATATTAAAACGGAGCGAGCTTATAAAATTTCTTAAATATTTTACATATTGCCATAAACTCTGGTAAAGTTCAGAGCGCCCTGAAATGCTTGCTTCTAAAATGTTAAAGAAACAAATCATATCGTCTTTTTAATTGTCTCTGAAAGACAATGAATGTCTAACAGAAATAAATAAATTATGACATCAGCGTGGGTCACACTTGATAATAACTGTGTTTTTATTTACATTTTATGAGTAAATCCTGTTATGAATTCTAATGTGGTTTGTCGATATTCAACTGGCAAAATGTATAGTATAATTTATAAAAAAGAAAGAAATGTTTAAATAATAAAAAATAGCGAACGTTAGCGATTTGGCATAATTTAAGCAATAAGATTTCACGTTTTGATAAATAACAAACCATGGCAGGCAGTATACTTTGGAAGACTCTTTTGTCGTTTCCTTATCACCAGGGAACGGATTTCTATGTAAATACATATATTCTAAGTAAGCTCCTATCGATACTAATCGTCCCTGGCTGAGGGGTCAGAATGTTCCGGGAGGTGAAGGGGGGGGTTAGGAGGCGATGAATGAACTATTGGATTTGTTTGACAAATGACCTTGAGACTTCGACGGTCTGTGGGAAACGCACCTCGTGTCAGTATCCACACTACCCCTTCTCCTTCCCTCTGAGGCTGCCAGCTGAAAATCGCATGACGTCACAGAGTTGGATATCAGTTTAACTTCGTATACAGCTCCTCATTGTCAAGTACAATCAGTCAGAATACTGTGTTGGTCCAGTTCTAGTAATCTCTCTTTTAACCAAGTGTGAAATGTCAAAAGTAGCACAATCAGCCAGTGTGAAAATAGAAGTTACATTTCAGAATTTAAAGATGAAGGTTTATCAACTAACAATAAAATATTATTTTACCATAGTTATTTTTTATCATATTAAGTCCATATTTAACTCCATATTTTGATAAAAATAACTGCATTATATATTTACATATTTCATTTATTTTTAGTCCGTATAAATCCGTTCCCTGCTTATCATTATTAGTAAGGGCAACATCTGTTCAGAGAAATTCGATGAGTCTGCAACGCTGTATCGCATGTCACCAACCTTCGCGCCCGGGCGAGACCTTGAGCGACCTCGTGTCGACGTCTGCGAAGACCGTTGGGACGCCCCTCCGTCTGCCAGCCTGGGCTACGAGATTCTCGAGTCATCTCGCTCTCGAGAATGCCTTCTCGGTGAACGGGATTCTCGTTGGCCCCATTCTCGTTCAGCCTTTCTCGCTTACGAGAACGAGAGAGAATATGCGGCAAATGACCGCCTTTAATGAAATAACGCGTTGAGAAGAGTTGTAGCAATCATGACGTTTTTTACGCATTATAACAAAAGAAACATTTCAAGCGAAACATTTCGAAGAAGTTGTATAATATGTCCAAGAGTGTAGGTTAATGGTGAGACAGTTAAACCACGATACGAGTCAAGAGTACTATAAAAAATCTACATTGTTGGCGGAGTTTTAAGATTTTGGGTCGCTCCGCGATGAGTATGCAGTCTAGAATTTAAAATCGGCTTTTCTTGAGAATGTAGAAGATACCTTAAAACAGCGTTCGTTATGAGCTTAAGACATAACTTAACCCGATGATATGATTTCGGCTTCTTTTTCGCGAATTTCTTACCTGTCACCTTTCTAACATTTTCTGTTAATTCTCGTCAGCGTTGTCGAGTTGGTAAGGAATAATAATTTATCAGAGTTGAAAAAATGTAACCTTTCCTGTTTTTAGGCGGCCAATTTTGCCGTTTGATAGGTGACCGCAGACTCCAACAGACGTTCACCATTTATGGTTTATACTTGGGTTTTTGTAACTTGGCGGTTGTGGGCAGTCTCCAAGATGGAATTCGGCATGACTCTTTGAGCCATTCTCAATCCTCCCGCTAGAGTTGCTTGATGTGGTCATCATGCCACATCTTGCGGCAGGGTTGAGAATGACTCAAAAAGGCGTACCGAGTTCCAACTTGGAGATACTACCCTCCAGCCGCCACGTTAGAAAAAACCCAAGGATAAGGTCCTACCTTAGGCCTAAGAGAAGACGTTATGACTTCAAGGTCCGTCACGTGACTGTTAGTGCATAACGTCGCTACCTTACGCGTGCCGCTAAAACTCCCTAATGAGAAGCCCTGTTTGTACTTGACGCACAGGGGATCTCGAAAACGTAGCTACGCCTCTGGTCCCTGAGCAAGGCTAACCTTAACTTGTTCAGTTACTGTTCGCCGCGTCATTCCCGGGAGTAGACGTGGTAAGTTGCAATCACAGGGCCAATCGCTACGCTATTGCGAAGATTTGACACCGCAGCCATCGCGACAATGAGGAAAGGGAGGCACAAGGCGTAAATGGATTCCAAGCAGTGTAAATGGCGGAATTATCCCAAAATAATTTACTCAAACTCGATTGTACTACCTCCTGCACATACATTTAAACAAAGTCTATTGATATAAAAGGAGCAGAAATTTACCTCCACAATGAATAGGTACTAAAATATTTACGTAATTTGTTTCATGAGGCTAACTAGTAGTGCTACAACCCCACATACTTTCTCTCATTCTTTGTAACTCGCGTTATTTCCTGGACATCACACAGGCTAACAAGAATAATTTCACGTATAAATTGGACATCCATAAAGGCCATTCAATACATCGCATTCTGAATGCTTTCAAAGTCACGATATCATTACCTTATGCATTTCTTTATTGAAATATAATTATGATAAATTCCGCCCCATGTTGGGCTAGCCATTTTGAAATATACCCATTTCATATACCCGTCTTGCTGCCCTCAAATTCCTGTAACCTGTTTCCGAATTTCTAATAAATAAATGGGCGTCAGGAAATGGTTATGAGAATGAGCTCCCAAATTATAACTCTGTTGCTGACTCGGCGGGTTCTTTACCGAAATAATCGTGAATACTTACGATTACTTAATTCGCCCCCCATACGGAGAAGCGTGGAGTCTGAAATGCAAAATTTAAATATCCTACTGGATTGCACGTGATGGCAAATGATAATCTGCTTTCACCAATAACAAATAACGAATTTATTTCTAAATTTTAGTAACAAAGTATATAATTCTTTTTGGTCATGACCTTTACTATAGCGCTATAGAACCTCTTATCCATGAGAATCGTGGGCGCTGTGCTGGTAAAGGATGTCTCCCCGTAGACTTCAGCAATGGGCCTCGTCCAATCTTCTTTCTTGCTACCGACCAAATCCGTATCTTGTCGTTTCTTCTCATAAACCACTATGCACACTGTTTATCCATTGGCTTTCCATCCCCATTCATCTGCTTGAATTGCTACAAGTTGTAATACTCCTTATTGTTCATTACCTAAGCAAAATCGTAAGTGCTGTTAAAATATTAGCATGTAAGTTCACCAAGTTATTATCGGGTTCCTATCATCGGAGACAGTTTGATTATCATTGCCCGCTTAATAAAATGTATAAGTCCCACTTTTGGCATTCACTGTTCACTTCGTATAACAATTTCTGAGTTCTATCTTTTTAATACTAACGACGACAAATCACTACGTCCGAACTCGCGTAAGTTTTCTACGTTCAAGTAAACTGCTATACATCTAGCACCCTGATCCGATCGCTATCGTGTCGAGAGCTGGAATGAATCTTTTTGTATCCTAACTCAACATGTCAACTTTTTTCATCTTTTACTCTCTTGTTTTAAACAAAATTATGCGATCTACTTATCATCCGCTTTTGAACTAATGGACATTGTTTATATGTTGCACTCCGGTACCATGACAACCAGCGTCTTTTTGCTAATGTGTTATTTTTAATAAAATTCGCTGAATTTTATATTGGTGACAATCTGTTATGTCACAGTATATACATTCTTCCCGACTTTAATAAAGTTGAATATACCATATTATTGATCACAGAGAACGTTGTAACACTAACGTTAAGTAAATAAAACCGCCGTATCTTATCTTTCCCATTATGTCGCCGTTTAACAATGAACTCAAATGTCTATCCCTGCATTGTTGTCCACAGCAGCGTACGAGGTAATATAAAATTAATGTAAACAATTTCGTACAAAAGTATGGTATTCAATTTTTCTTTCTTATTACGTGTAAATCGAATTTTTACGAGAGAAAACGTAAATGAGCTGATTTCAATTAATGTTTGTAAGAATCAGTACATTGAGAATACAAATTGTAAAATAAAGTAAAAATCGAATTAATATTGGGATTCTCAACAGTAAATTATAATTAAAATTTAATTATTTTCATATCCTTTTGATCCATTCCTATTCTCAGAGATTTTCTCGTGGCCCGTAGTTGGTGGGACACATATATTCAGTCAAACCTGAGTGAGTAAGAACTGGATAAGCGAGAAAACTCTACCAGCGAGAGTAATTGCACGATCCTTTATTGTAACCCTCTACAATCTTTATAAGAAACAGAAACCTCTAAAAGAGAAAGTCGTTTTTCCCTCGTAGAATTCTGTAAATGAGACTGTTGCTGGTCTGTACCTCTAGAAGCGACAGTCGCGCGTATTTAACACCTACTATTTATGACCCATTCATAAATTTCGAGAAACTAACCGATATTTTAGTGTTCTTAAGTTTCATAGAACATTGTTTTGTATCTTATTCAACTGTGTGCCAAATATGCGTGTGTACCGACCTATTGTCGAACTTACTACTGTAAGAATGAATTGGGAGTACTTAAAGTGTTGAAACGAAAAATCGAAGTGACGTAGTTATGTGGTAAATTTAAAATAGTTCGTTCGAAACTGGAAATCGCGAAATGAAATAGAGAATGAGTTTGGTGTACTAGAATTTTATAAAATTATAAAATCAAAAAGATTATATAAATTCTCAATGTTCTGGGAACACAGAAATATAAACAGGAGTCGACTTTCCGAATTTCCTAACATTGACAAGTAAAATGCAAAGAACAGACCTTTAATAAGAACGTTCCCATAGATGGACCCTTATTGAAAGAACTACAGACTTAGCTACAAAACTGGGAATTCTGAACTTTTCAGCTGGTTAGAAGGTTTTGAAAAGTGTCATTGTTGGCACATAGGGTCATGGTATAGCTTTCAAAAAAGCAGCCGGGGAAAGTAAATCTAAGGACCAAGGCATATGTAACTAATGGACTGAAGATCTGACAAATCTTTTAGAAGGGTATAATTTAAAATATATTTACATCGCGAAAACATGGCTGGTAAACTCACTCTTTTCACTATGGGGAATTCAAAGCGACCGAGACGTTTCAAAGTTGTCAAGTTAACCTGACAAAGTTGTCAAGATAACATATGCCAGTAATACAAAGGCTTGGATGACGAAGATATTATTTACAGATTGGTTTAAAAAAAGTTGACAGGGAAATGATAAAACGGGAAAAATTGTCCTTTCCATTGACACTTATCAACATTTGTAAATGTAAGTGTCATGTTCTTGCCTGCAAATACCACCAGTAAACGTCTGCCTTTAGATCAAGGTATTATACACACCTTAAAAGACGCTTGTATCGCAGAGAAATTATTAAATATACTCCTACGTGCCTGAAGAAAAACAATAGCCTTGAGAGTACTTCTATAGTACTTCTTGCCAATAAGTTCGCAAGGTGAGCATGGTACACAGTAAGTGACGTTACAGTCAAAAACTGCTTCAAGAAAGCTGGGTTTTGGATCAGTACAGATAAACAAGTCACCCTCCGAGAGGAAAATGGAGAACATCCATTTTGTGGTTTCCAAATGTCAATTTTTTGCAATTTTCGAAAATACGGAGAGTTTAACAAAAAAGACACTAGCGCATTCTTTTAAGCGTTCCATCTTCTATCCATGGAAGACATTTAAACAAAAAAAAAAAAAAAAGGTACGGTTTTAGAAAAAATAATTCTTTTAGAAATTGCATAAATTTCAAGCGTAAATTACGAGAAAATTAGTAGTTGTTTTCAAAACAATGCCCATGACCTTTTTCAAAGAGCTTATTTTTTACAAAAGACTTCGAGGCAAAAATCTCTATCTTCCATTTTGTTGTTTTGAAATGTTAACTTTTTGCAATTTTCGGAAAAAAATCGGAAAGATAGCCGAAAATGAGACTGGCACTATATTTTTTTTACCGTCCCTTGATACATAAGGGGGAACATTTAGAGGAAAAATATAGAGTGGCTTTTGAGGGAAAAAAATGTTTCAAAAAATTAGAAATTGCCTGTTTTTCACTCAAAGATTTTTCGGTATCAATGACCCACAAACCATGGATTTGGGCTACAGCATGTGATTTTTTCTAAATTCAGCAACTAGATTTATCCGCGTTGTAGTTACCAGGGTCCGGCAATTAGAGTATTTGTGTCAAAAATTCGCTGTGTTTTTCGCATGACACAACTTTATTTATACAGCGCAATTAGTGGCGAGAAAGTAAAAACAATAAAAAAAATTCAGATGTACGTAAATTAATTTTCAGTCCAATGCGACTGAGAGTGAAAATTAACTTAGTCTAGTATTGTTCGATAAATATAATGTGTCATTCTGAAGATTTGATTAATTATTTAGTGTTTCCTAACTTGGTCATTAATCCCATAAGTATAGTACATGTATCCCGACAGATGACGATGTTCTTTCCCGCTGGTGAGGTTTGGTGCACGTCTGCTTGCACAGGGCGAATGGTCAGTGAAGCCCTAAATTCGATATATAATTCGGAAGGTTCATCTGATGTGGTTCGTGGCAAGGCAAGGTGATACTCCGATATACCATACCATCTTCAACAAAATGCAAGCCACCAATTCTGGATCGGAACATCAGGCCAGCTCGAGGAACAAATGCAGTCACAACAGACTGCTGCTTCAAACCAACAGCATCAGAATCAGGTAATGTTGCAAGGAAAGCGAGCCAGCGATAACGACAGTGATAACAGATTTAAAACGTGTAACCACAGACAGTTACCCTTTGGTAGGGTCGAACTTACAAAGTCAGTATAATGTAGAAATCAAAAACAGATTTAGTTGGCTAAACGAAGAGATCCCAGAGGATCTAAGTGAAGAACCTAAAGTCCCTTCAATTTTTGTTACAAATTTTGAAAATCAAGTTATCCTCGTGAATGAAATAAAATCTAACATCTCATGCAACTTCACCACAGAATTCAAGAAAATAAAGATTCGAATCCTATTCCATTCAGTGACCGACTGTCGAAAAGCATTTATATTATGGCCACCAAAGAGCAATTTCACTCTTATTCGGATAAAATTAGTAAAAAGTACTCAATAGTGGTCAAAAACATTCATTCTTCAATTACAGAAAATGAAATTTTAGATGAAATCAATAATAAATTAAATTCTACTACAAAAGTTACTCGACTATATAAAACAATTCCCCCATCCCAGTAGTGGCAGTAGACTTTAATGGAACTTACAAAATCGAGGATGTTCTGGAAATAAAACAAATAGTTAATAACGTAGTGAAACCTGAGAGAAGAAAGATATCCAGAGCCCCCTTGAATGTTACCGATGTTTAGATTTTGGACAAAGTAAAAACAACTGCAATCATACAATTTCGTGCGTGTTTTGTGTAGGTGATCACCTATCAGCAAACTGTGGCCAAAATAACTTCCCTCCAACATGTAAACTTTGTTTTGGGAAGCATAGGGCTGACCTCAGATCAGTAGAATGTCCATATTATAGAAAAATGTTGGAATGTAAAAGAAATAATCCAAACGTTAGACGTAGGAATGATCCCATTCCCCAGTAATCCAATTCAACAAACTTTCCAAGTCTACCTCCAACCAACAATAAATCTAACTTCACACAGGTAACAAATGTCAACCACCAACAAAACACAACAACACAAATCACCAACACCATAACTACCAACACGCAAACAAAAACTACAACATCAATATTGGTAATTCATTCATATAAAACCACTCAGTTTATAACCAACCACATCGTTAATTTTATAAATTCACTAACACCAACAATTATACAGAATATCCAACACTTAATTACTATGCCATTAAACAACAATTATGGATCACCATAATGATTTAATAATAGCAAATTGGAATGCCAACAGCATTGCCAACAAAAAAAGCCGAATTACAACACATCCTACATGCTAACGGAATTGATATAGCATGTATCACAGAATCACATCTCAATTCAGAATCCTCATTTTTTCTAGAAGATAGACAAATCTCGAAAGGAGGATGTGTCATAATATTATAATTCAAAACGGTATACCACATCACCAGATTACTCTACCACACACGAACGAAAAAGCAGCAATAAATGTAAAGTATAATAATAAAAGGAAATTAACAATAATGACTGCATATATACCTCCGAGTATAAAAATCAATAACAGCAACTTTTCCAAATTGTTACGACTACCACGTCCATTCATTATTGCAGACGACCTAAACTCCAAACACACCTCATGGGGATGTCGGTCTACGAATCTCGCTGGTAAATACTTACACAACATAAAAAAGGAGCCTAAATCTCAACACCAAACGAACCCACTTACTTCCCATATGATCCAATGAAAAGTGCAGACATGCTTGACATAACAGTCACAGATATTAAACACCCTATCTCCCATGTATCATGAACTAGAACCAGATCACTTACCAGTAATAATATCAACTCGCGTAGAAAAACCTTCCCCAACTCCACCCACCTTAAATACTTACAACATTAATTAGCAGTACTTTAAAGGCACTGTAAAAAAATCCATACCTTCATTTCACAAACTGAATTCTCCCCAAGAAATTCACCAAGCCATCACGATCCTCAACAACATAATAATTTGTACTATTTACAACAGTGATATTGGAAATATCTCTAGCAAAATATTCTCATTAAAACCATTCACATCCTCTTGTCTAATAATTGAATGAATGAATGAATGAATGAATGAATGAGAAATAATCTTGAATAAATAATGACACCATCAATTAGACACCAACAAATAAAACGATAAAATACTAGGCTTAAACTTTGATACTCGACTCAACTGGAAGCAACATTTAGAGGTAAAAACTCAGCAAGTCAAAACCAAACTAAATCAACTAAGGCCTTATTGAATCAACACAGTCATCTCTCTACATCTAATGTACTCTACAAATCAATAATCCGGCCGACACTACTTTATGCTTGTCACATCGGGACCAATGCTGCCAATACAAACCTAAACAAAATGCAAGTGACCCAAAATATAACCTTAAGATTTAATACAAAAGCACCTTGGTTCATCAGAAACAACCAACTGCATAATGATTTGAATATAAACACAATAAAAAATCAAATAGCCTACCTCGCACACAATTTTTATACAAACCTTCCTCAAATACAAGCATCATCCTTCTATAAACTGGGCAAAACCCCTAATTATCCAACGAGAATTAATAATAGATATCCCCTTAATTCATTCTATAAAATGTTCGCGAACCTGGAATAATACTTATTTGAGATGCTTCCTGTTTCCTATCCCGCTATATTTTTTAATATTTTTATATAATTGTAATGTGTGTACTTTTAGGTTAGTTTACGTTAGTATAAGATAGATTAAGACCATCAAACATTTGCACAATTAATACATAAACCGAACAATGTATTGTCAATCAAAAATAAAATTATAATAAAAAACGTCTGCTAGCTAGCTTTCTGCTTCCAGGTACTACCTCCACTAGAGGGGCACAGCCACTGCTGGGACAAGCTCTAAGCTCCTGACATGTGTCACAACATGCATGTTAGTGTAGTGCTTGTAAGTGTGTGAATGTGGGCGTGTGAAATCGGAGAAGACAAGGATCAGCAAGGCAAGAACGCACATGGTTCTGGGCTAGTTTGTTAAGGTACTACTCTGGCATTCGCATGGTATTGTTCGGATAAATACCGAACGGAGTTCCCGGTAGCTACTTCAAACATTTTTTTGAAGAAAGTAAATTTGCAATCCATTTTACATTAAAATAATTAGTAAATATGTTGACATTGATAGTTGACAATGACAATGACAGTTGGTGGGTGAAAGTATTCTAGTGGTACATTTCATGTCTTCTTACGTCTAGGACAAAAAGCCATTTTATTATTTTCTCGTATACGTACGTATATACGGAGTAATACACGTAGTATAGAGAAAGTTATGTAGTGCTGCGGAAAATCGATTTCGAGATTTCAACGTGTTTTTGGGTCCCCTGATAGCGAAAAAAAAAATGTTTTTTTTCAAAACGTCCGTCCATCTGCCCGTTGTATAAGAAAAACTCTAGCACCTAAAACATGCGTAGGATTTTTCCCAAACTGAACAAATTCCTCTCGATCTGGCCTGAGTCGAAGGTCTGCAATTTGAAAAACATTCATTAATTTTTGGGGGTATTTTACATGAAGCACATGGGGACATTTTAAATTTTTTTTTCAAAAATGGCTCCAATTTGTTTCTTTACATTTCTTGTAAGAATAGGGTGAAAGATACTTATAAGGGTGACATAGGTCCGATCTTCACTGTTAACTCTGAATTTTCGATAACTTCAAAAGATGGAATTGCTTTCGGCGTCAATTACAAAATTAAAGATAGAGATGTTTCCTTCAAATAAAATTTGTTGTTCAAAATTAGTTATTTCATTAAGGCCACATAAATGTTTTGAAAATTTTAGTAGGTTTTGCGTAATATTGCGTGCAATATGTGCAATTTAAAAAAAAATAACAAAAACAAGATTTTCTTAAAAACGGCTCCAAATTTTTTCCTTAAACTTTTCGTAGTGATAGTGATAAAGGTACTCTATAGACATAACGCAATATTTCTATATCCTTTGTTTTTTTTTCAAAAAAAAGTGTACTTTTTTGATATCTCTCTCACGTCGTTAAGATTTGCATTAGCGGCGATTTATTAACATTCTTTTATTTAAGAGTACATGTGCGTTAAATGATGCCTTATAAAGCTTTTCGAAAACTAAAAAGTTTTCTTTGAAAAAGAGCCTCTAATTTTGCATTCACAGTGACGCCTAAACACTATTTTTTTTAAAACGACTCCAAATTTTTCAACTAATTTTGCCAAATAGGGCGAAGTTTTACTCTTCTATAATATTCGT